>NW_025552143.1:0-67631 GCF_020424385.1 Procambarus clarkii
AACTCGAAATTTAAATATAACATATTCTGCATGAACCATTCAGTGTGGAGTCGAATATGTACTGGTGTAACTAGATATTAAAGTGAAGATATTAAATTTTGATTTTTTTTAAGAAATGTGTAATTATGTGACATTATTATTCCTTATAGTTTGGATTAGACATTAAATTGAAACATGAAATTTTGTGTAAATTACATTATTTTGTCATTTAAAAATGGTATTTTTATTTTTTTTGAGGCACTTGAGTTGGGGAGAGAAATTTATGTTTAGACAATTATACCGAAATGATTATAAAGACGAATTGATAAGTGGTGATGTGTAGTTAAGAGGCTAACGGTGTTGTGTGCGCGCGCGTGCGTGCATGCGTGCTTTGGTTGTGTTTTCATGTGGGTGTAGTGAGTGTCTTGGTAGGTTTCTTGAGTACTGTGTGGGCTCTTAAGGTGTTTCCACGAGTGTAGTAAGACGTTCCTGTGTATTGTGTATGTGTTTTGTGTATTGGTTATCGAATACGAATCATTGTGTCCCATCCCCCCAGGTCTCTTCCCACCTATCACTAATCCATTTACCTCCCGCGCGATAGCTAAATGAATTTTTGAACCTTTTTCTTTTTTTGTTTCAAGTTTCATGACAGATTTCCGTTATTTCATCCTCGATGTCAAGGGCACATTGACACACCCTGGTTCAACAGTCGTGTCTCTCTCTGTGTCTGTCTCTCTCTCTCTGTCTCTCTCTCTCTCTCTCTCTCTCTCTCTCTCTCTCTCTCTCTCTCTCTCTCTCTCCTAAATTTTTCAACTGTGTTTATGTTCACCTACCCATCCCATCTCCCTCTTCCACCTCTCTTGCCTCCCTTCCCACTTCCCATATATATATATATATATATATATATATATATATATATATATATATATATATATATATATATATATATATATATATATATATATATATGTTGTACCTAGTAGCCAGAACGCAGTACTCGGCCTACTATACAAGACGCGATTTGCCTAATAAGCAGAGTTTTCTTGCATTTATATATTTTTTCTCATTTTTTCTTATGAAATGATAGCTATTCATTTCACTATGTATGAGTAAAGTGTTTTTTCTTTGAGTTAAAACTAACGTAGATATATGACCGAACCTAACCTAACCTTCCCTACCTAACCTAACCTTCCCTACCTAACCTAACCTTCCCTACCTAACCTAACCTTCCCTACCTAACCTAACCTAACCTTCCCTACCTAACCTAACCTAACCTTCCCTACCTAACCTAACCTTCCCTACCTACCTAACCTACCCTACCTAACCTATCTTAACCTAAACTAACATAACCAAGTCAATAATTTATGTTCTTAGTATAATTATAATGATTCAAATAAACTAATTAGAAACAATTAATTGAAAATAAAGTGCTCGGCCTATTAGGCAAATCGGCCCCTGCATAGTAGGCCGAGAAGTGAAGGTATAGGAAATATTGGTGATGTAGATGATGTTATTGTTTGCTGTTGTTATTGTTTGCGCGTGTTTGTTGCACGTGTGTGTGTGTTCTTTTGATTATGATATCAGTAAACAATTATTCATTTTGATATCAGCGACACAAGAGGTGGAAGTTGCAAACGTTTTTACTTCTTGCAATGTTATCGTAGTTGCCACCCACTTGTCACCCCCCACCATCACCCGTCACCACTATCACCCCCCCAACCCCCTCCCACACCACCACCACCACCACTACCCCCTACCACCACCCGTCACCACCACCACCAGCCGTCACCACACATCAGCTTATCATCACTACTATCATATTACCATCAAAATTAACGTCCTTCACTGCACGACCAGTACTTCACTCCTGACAGCCATCAGTGTCAAAATTATCATCAATGATAATTACACGGACACCCAGCCCGCCCACTGACGCCCACGTTGGCGTGTACACCGCCCACCCCAGCCTAACCTATCGTAAATAGTACCATAATATCTTGAATAATGTTATAATGTTGTTGTTTTAGATTCAGCTACTCGGAACAAGTTCCAAGTAGCACGGGCTATGGTGAGCCCGTAACTTACCTGGCACAGGAGCGGGGCAAGAAGCACGGGCTATGGTTAGCCTCGTGGACGGGAGATGTCTCCCGTCAATGTTATAAGGCCACGAACGGAAGTAGTTAACGTGAATGGGAATTTTTTTTCGACACGTAGCAGTATATTAGCAGCGGCAGCAAGTGGGAAAAAACTTTATATATAATATTACAAGCAAAATTATTTGCCTCAGATGAGCCCCGGGGAGGAGGAAGCACTTTAGTGTTTCTAACTTGAATTTAACAATGACAAATCGTTCGGAAATTAAATGCTCTAAACAATCGATGGTTGGAAAGGCGGGGCTCGGGAACTGAAGCCCTGTCCTGGCAAATATTGGGAACGAACTAATCCTCTCACTTTCGTAAATAACATAATTTTATTCCAATCTTCCCGTCAGAATCTTCCAATGTTAATATCCTTTTCAATGCTCAAAAGAAAACGAGCTTACACAATATTTATGTAAAACTTCCCAAAACTCGCTTTTTTTCTAGAGTTTTACGGAGCGAAAAATCTTTTCACTAGAGGATTACGTTCTCAAACAAGAGCAGCATTTTACTAAGAGGTATTCCCAAGATTTTTATCGTCTCGGAAAGGGGAGGACGCAAATGAGTGTGATAAAGAACTTTAAACGTACGTGTGTGTGCGTGCGTGCGTGCATACGTACGTGTGTATTCACCTAATTGTGTTTGCGGGGGTCGAGCTTTGCTCTTTCGGCCCGCCTCTCAACTGTCAATCAACTGTTTACTAACTACTTTTTTTTCCACACCACACCACACACACACACACACACACACACACACACACACACACACACACACACACACACACACACACACACACGGAAACAGCCTGTGACAGCTGACTAACTCCCAGGTACCTATTTACTGCTAGGTAACAGGGGCATTCAGGGTGAAAGAAACTTTGCCCATTTGTTTCTGCCTCGTGCGAGAATCGAACCCGTGTGTGTGTGTGGGTGGGTGTGCGTGCATGCATACGTACGAGTGCTTGCAAGCATGAGTGTGTACGTGGGTGCTTACGCCAATATGCGTGTGCTTGAAGGGGGAAAGAACACGCCCGTAAATTTAACGTGTTCGTTAAACGAACGAACTCTCCGCCGGGCCTCGTACACTATGGCAAGAAAAAACTGCCATTTTCGTGCGAGCGTTGAACGGAATAAACGGCTAAAGTTGGATAACTTTGTTATATAACCTTGGGGTCAGGGGGCCGGATTCACGAAGCAGTTACGCAAGCACTTACGAACCTGCCCATCTTTTCTCGATCTTTGGCGGCTTTGTTTACAATTATTAAAAATTTAATGAGCTCGGAAGCACCAGGAGGCTGTTTGTAACAATAACAACAGTGGATTGGCAAGTTTTCATGCTCGTAAACTGTTTATTAAATGAAACCGAAGTCGCCAAAGATTGAGGAAAGATGTACACGTTCGTAAGTACTTGCGTAACTGCTTCGTGAATCTGGCCCCAGGATGTGGTTGTTGATGTTGTAGATGTTGTTGATGTGGGTAGTGGGGGGGGGGATGGGTTATAGGCCTAGTTGTGTTGAGTGTTACCACTGTAAATGTAAGCCTAGATGTAGTGGTAATTGAGTCTGGCTTGGGGTGACACCTACGCTTGAAACAATCCAATGATCTCACGTCTGTTGCGTGTGTGTCGGTAAATTTCTTTCCAAACCTGTATTTACCCAGGTCTTTTCTGCACCTCTTTTTTTTTAATTGTGGCATAATCCCGGTACGCACAGGCTTCCCGGTTATCTTGAGGTTATCTTGAGATGATTTCGGGGCTTTAGTGTCCCCGCGGCCCGGTCCTCGACCAGGCCTCCACCCCCAGGAAGCAGCCCGTGACAGCTGACTAACACCCAGGTACCTATTTACTGCTAGGTAACAGGGGCATTCAGGGTGAAAGAAACTTTGCCCATTTGTTTCAACCTCGTGCGGGAATCGAACCCGCGCCACAGAATTACGAGTCCTGCGCGCTATCCACCAGGCTACGAGGCCCCTACACTACGAGGCCCCTACACTACGAGGCCCCTACACTACGAGGCCCCTGCCCCCTCTCCGGTGGTGAGATTAGTTGCATCAACATCGACTATAATCCAAAGCTCTTTAACACCCCATAAACCATCTATCATTGCCCCTTGATAAATATTTTAGATAGTATGGTGCCTTACCTTGAGGTTACCTTGAGGTGCTTCCGGGGCTTAGCGTCCCCGCGGCCCGGTCGTCGACCAGGCCTCCTGGTTGCCGGACTGATCAACCAGGCTGTTGGTGCTGCTTAAGTCAGACGAAGAAGCGACTGACAGTCTAATCATCGTGTGAATGACGCTGGTTTCTTGCATGGCAAGACTTGGGGGGAGGGGGAAGAAGGGGGGATGGCGCCCCAAAAGTGTAATTAAGACTTTTAAAACAGCCTCATAATATGGAAATATGCAGGAGAACAAGCTCTCTTGGTGTTATAAAAGGGGCCCCCTTGCGTGATATGTAAATAGACTCAGAGCGGGTTCCTTTTTATTTTGCTTTCTCTCTCTCTCTATTACGTTTGATCTGTGTGTGTGTGGTGTGTGTGTGTGTGTGTGTGTGTGTGTGTGTGTGTGTGTGTGTGTGCACCTTATTGTGCTTGCGGGGGTTGAGCTTTGGCTCTGTTGTCCCGCGTGTGACCAAAGAGCCGCTCCCAGTCCCTGTGTGTACTCACCTATATGTGCTTGCAGGATCGAGCATTGACTCTTGGATCCCGCCTGTGTGTGTGTGTGTGTGTGTGTGTGTGTGTGTGTGTGTGTGTGTTGTGTGTGTGTGTGTGAGGTGTGTGTGTGTGTGTGTGTGTGTGTGTGTGTGTGAGTGTGTGTGAGTGTGTGTGAGTGTGTGTGAGTGTGTGTGAGTGTGTGTGGAGTGTGTGTGTGTGTGTGTGTGTGTGTGTGTGTGTGTGTGTGTGTGTGTGTTTCTTTCCCGCTCTTAACACTTGTAAAAAAAATATATAAGCAAATTATATCATGTTATCATATCATGAGTAATATTTTTATTTGTATTCAGAACTTTCAATTCTGAGTGTCGACTAATGTCACTAAATCTGAGTCGAAAATCTCAACCTCGATAAAGAGGAATGCAACATATACAAAGAACACCACAGTGGTACAGTAATGAGCCACAGAGACAGTACACAGACTAGAAACAGCTCCAAAAAACGAAGAAAGATAAGATATATCAGAGAAATATCTATATATTCACAGATAAGAATGTGATTATATTACACCACAGCTGTCGTCTGAGGAACACAAACATCTGTAGCAATGACAAATATCAAGGTCTCCCAAAGGAATCTTAGTGGCCATCAGATCGCCATATGTAAAAACCTACGTAAGACAAGTCCTTAAGCATGCAGCTCCGGCCCAGAGGCCACACCTTTAAAAACGTAAATTAAAACTACGAAATATATAAGCAGATGAAAAAAAGATATTAAAATGGTGAGCAAGTCCGAACGCACAAGTTTGGAGGGAAGGACAATCAAGGGGACATGATCACAATGTAAAAGATTTTATGATAAAATTGACAAGGTGGACAAAGAGGCATGTTGCAACTCAATGTACATAGTACAAAGTGTTACCCCTAATCAGGAACGTACGAGACGCAATTATTTATGATCCCACTAGTTGGCATAGTCACGCGTACGTCAGAGAACCAACACGTACAGACTGACATGCATCAGCTAGGAGCGAGGAAGAACTTCCTCGCTCCTCGCCAGCAACATCTGTAACATTACATGTGTGCTAGCGGATTTTCCAGCAACATCTGTAACATTACGAGAAATGTTATGCTGGCTAAGTGCGGCTCAGCTCTGGGAGCGAGCCTCCTCCCCCCCCTCTCAAAACTACTGCAAGTATGATAAAGAAGCAGAAAAGGAGGAGTTGATAAGGGGTGAAATCAACTAGTATTGTAAGATTGTTCACTTGAGAATGAACCATGGAGGTTCGAAACGTCGTGTGTGTTTCACACACACAGGTTGGTGGTGTGTGTGAAACACAAACAACTGGTGTACAGGTTCAGGAACCTGTACACCATTTGATTGACAGTTGAGAGGCGGAACCAAAGAGCCAGAGCTCAACCCCCGCAAGCACAAATAGGTGAGCACACACACACACACACACACACACACACACACACACACACACAGAACCTCTCTTAATCCACAAGAGAAATATGAAAAAACACAGGGAAAAGTCAATGTGTAAATTAGCGACTTCTGTATTGCTAGTTTCTAACTCCATGGACGCTGGTGCAGGTGTAGGGAGAAGCATGTTAGGGTGAGAGGAGAGAGAGAGGGAAAGGTGAGATAAAGATGGAAGTAGGGAGCCAAAGGAAACATTGTGAAGGGGAGCGTGAATGGGATGTGAAATGAAATACAGAAGAGGAATGGGAGGAAATTTATTAAGAGAGAGAGTAAGAAAAGAGTGTTAAGAGAGATGGCATGAGGAGACGAAGACTAACAAACGGTAACAGAAATAGAACAACGAGCAATTGGAAAGTCGGGGTCCAGGAGCTATAGATGCTCGATCCAGGAGCTATAGATGCAGGCACAACCAGAAAAAAAAGGTTGAATGAAAACAAGTGAATCAATCCCAACACACACACACACACACACACACACACACACACACACACACACAAGTGCAGATATGATAGAGCCCAATAGGCTCAGGAACCTGTACACCTGTTGATTGACGGTTGAGAAGCGGGACCAAAGAGCCAGAGCTAAACCCCCGCAAATACATCTAGGTGAGTACACACACACACACACCCACACACCCACACACACACACACACACACCCCACACACACACACACCCCACACACACACACAGCAGCAAGAGGCGCCGCCATAAGCTACATACATAAACACCCAAACAACTTCGTGTGTAGCAAATACAACGAAGGAAAGAGATAACGAAATCACTCGATTACATTCTCTCTCGGCTCGTTAAATATACGCTATGTTGCTAGCCACGGGTGTTGGGGAGAGGGGGAGCAGCGAGGGGTGAGAAGGGGGTAATGGAGGAGGAAAAGGTTACTGTGGTGGGGATGAGGGGAGGGAAAGAAGGTTGTCTGAGGGGAGAGACCGTAATGGTAAGAGAGGGGAATCAAACACGTTTGGCAAAGGGGGGACAGAAAAGGTTTAATTGCCCCTTTGCTACACCTTTCACTTTCACACAGGTTGTGTGTCGTATCAGCTGGTGGACTCATTATTAACATGTTTCCCCTCCCTTCCCCTTACCTTGCCTTTCTCCCCTTACTCTCTCCCCTCACCCTTGCCACTCGCCAGCCCTCTCGTAACCCACGCACTTTCCTCCCCTCGTTTATGGTTTCTTTCCCCTTACTCGGCTTTTTCGAAACTTTTGCCTCATGTATGAGAGTATTTAGTTACTACCAATCGAATATTCTCGTTAAGACGTCCGATCGTTGAACTAAATATTTACTAACTGTGAAGGGAACTATCAGGGGAATGCGGCAAGCCATTACGACTATATATATATATATATATATATATATATATATATATATATATATATATATATATATATATATATATATATATATATATATTAGTATATTTTGGTAGCAGTCTTTCCTGTAGACATATATTATTAAATATGACCGAAAAAGTAAGATTAATAATTCTAACACGAATTTTCTCAATCTTTCGTACATTTCTTTTCACTGTTGGAGGTAAATCAAAAATCAATTCTCCAAAATTCATTTTTATTTCTAGTCTGACGCGACACGAGCGCGTTTCGTAAACTTATTACATTTTCAAAGACTTTAGTTTACAAATACACAACTGAATAGAACTTACGCATCTCCGATTTTATATCTACATTTGAGAGAGGTGGATGGGGTGAGGTGGCATTAATAGGGTATTAATTTCATCAACACAAGACAGAACAAGACTAAAGTCTTTGAAAACTAAACTAAGACTTTGTAAACTAAAGTCTTTGAAAATGTAATAAGTTTTACGAAACGCGCTCGTGTCGCGTCAAACTAGAAATAAAAATGAATTTTGGAGAATTGATTTTGATTTACCTCCAACAGTGAAAAGAAATGTACGAAAGATTGAGAAAATTCGTGTTAGAATTATTAATCTTACTTTTTCGGTCATATTTAATAATATATATATATATATATATATATATATATATATATATATATATATATATATATATATATATATATATATATATATATATATATAATGACAGTGTCAGACCACGGGGGAAAATTGAAACAGTAATTTCCTTAAGTACTTTCGTATATTAATACATCTTCAGAAGGAGTCATCTTCAGAAGTGACTCCTTCTGAAGATGTATTAATATACGAAAGTACTTAAGGAAATTCCTGTTTCAATTTTCCTCCGTGGTCTGACACTGTCACATTTTAATCACGTGTTTATTTTCGTGATATACACACACACACACGCACACACAAATATATATCTATATATATATATATATATATATATATATATATATATATATATATATATATATATATATATAGCACTGGGAAGGGGGCAGGGTAAGGATTTGGGATGGGACGGGGGTTAGGAATGTTAACCAACCACTTGGACGGTCGGGGACTATTAGTCTGACCTAAATATATAAGTAAGACTACTAGTCTTACCTAGAGGCTGAACACAAGGTACCATCAAGGAGGTGAAATCCTGCAAGAGTCAAATACAAAATAGTCTTCACTTGCCAAAGGAACCAAGACATCTAAACTGTGTTTAGGATTAACACCCATCGCATGTAATAAAATCACATGTAATGATAGTAATTTATACCGTAATACCATGTTAATGTCTTCGAGTAAACGGAAAAATATTAGCAAATGCAAACTTTTGGGAGACGTGTAAGGTGGAGAGTGGCTACCAACAAGGCTCTTCTGAATTAAAGATGCTAGCTACTGCTGCTTTTAAAGACTGAAGCTTCGAGGTAATATATTAATATCGGTCCTAGTTTTGTCTAGTAAGTTTTATCTTTGCTCTTAGTTTTGTCTAAGTCGAGCCTTAGTTTTTTGGGAAGCATCGTTCTACTGAGGTAATAGTTTCCTAGGCCTTACTGAGGCCTAGTTTCTCTAGTAAGATTATTCTCTAGATCTCTTAATCATTATTCTCTAGATTATTTTCTAGTAAGATAATCGTTATCATTATCTTTGCAAGCAAGCCAGTGCGTCACTAGGTGCTGTGAAGCCTTTCTGCAAGATTAGCCAAAGTGAATCAAGTGTTGGCTTCGAAACAAGAGTTGGCTTCGAAGCAAATCAATTACGTGTTCGAAAATGCGCGTTCGAAGGTGTGAAATAACTTCATGAACCTGTAATGTTGTGGTTGAAGACACACCCAGATATGTGAAGGAAGCTTTGATTAGAAGTGCTTAACCGTTGCCTGAAAATTTTTTTCACTTGAGAATGAACCATGGAGGTTCGAAACGTTGTGCAAATTGTGTGCATCGCCTCACAGGCTGAAGCCTCTACCCACACGCTGAAGCCCAGACCAGCATATAATTCTTCTCAATTCATTTGGGATCAGTCTGGACGGATGCTCTTGTCTCGACCACAACACAGAGCTCAAAGTTCGGCCCTCAAAGCTTAGTGGAGGCAAACTTAGCTTCGAACCAACGATCAAGTTTGCGTGATAAAAGACCACCAGATCCCAAGTTCTAATTTTCTTGAGCAAAATTCGCGAGGAATAATTAAAGTTGAATCCAATCAGGCCTCTTTCTCTGAGGAAGTTAATTAGTTAAAGTAGAGAGAGAGAGAGAGAGAGAGAGAGAGAGAGAGAGAGAGAGAGAGAGAGAGAGAGAGAGAGAGAGAGAGAGAGAGAGAGAGAGAGAGAGAGAGAGAGAGAGAGAGAGAGAGAGAGAGAGAGAGAGAGAGAGAGAGAGAGAGAGAGAGAGAGAGTGAAAGAGAAGATTGATGGAGATAGAAAGGGAAGGGACAAGGAGAAGAGAAAGGGGGAAAGTGTTTGAGAGGGAGAAAACTGAAACAAAAAATATTTAAATAGATAACTTTCAAGTGATCATAATGTTTCATTGACGTAAATTGAACAAATTTCGACGCAGACGGAAGAAACAGATAAATTTTAATTTCAACTAGCATTTCCAATTTCCTTTCCAATTTTCAAACTAGCATTTTCAACTAGGGTTAATATTCATGGTCATGATATATGCATAAATATATATATATATATATATATATATATATATATATATATATATATATATATATATATATAAAATATATATTCGAAGCCCTGAGACTCTTCAAGTGGCAACGAACTCTGCCACTTAAAAATCTACCACTCCGTCTCGCTCGTTAGAAGCTGGACTGCTAGTTTGGCTCCTCGAGTATACAGAAACAGCAGAGGAAGAGACTTGAGACAATAAAGAAACAGTAATGGAGAAGGGGAACTGAAATAAAACAAGGAGGAGCAGAGGGACGAAGACATGTTGGAGCCTAATTGACTAAAACAGGGAAAACAAGAAAGAGTGACAGGTGAAGGAATAGGGTGGAAGGGGGGAGGAGAGAGCTAGAGGGAGAGGGAGAGAGAGGAAGAGAAAGAGAGGGGGGGGAGGAGGAGGGAGGGGGCGAGTGAAGTAAGACTAATATCTAAACGAGAGAAAGCAAGCCCCCATACAGGCACCCATAGAGGCACCCATACAGGCACCCATACAAGCCCCCATACAGGCACCCATACAGGCACCCATAGAGGCACCCATACAAGCACCCATACAGGCACCCATAGAGGCACCCATACAAGCACCCATACAGGCACCCATAGAGGCACCCATACAAGCACCCATACAGGCACCCATAGAGGCACCCATACAAGCACCCATACAGGCACCCATAGAGGCACCCATACAGGCACCCATAGAGGCACCCATACAGGCACCCATACAGGCACCCATACAGGCACCCATACAAGCACCCATACAAGCACCCATACAAGCACCCATACAGGCACCCATAGAGGCACCCATACAAGCACCCATACAGGCACCCATAGAGGCACCCATACAGGCACCCATAGAGGCACCCATACAGGCACCCATACAGGCACCCATAGAGGCACCCATACAGGCACCCATAGAGGCACCCATACAGGCACCCATACAAGCCCCCATACAAGCACCCATACAGGCACCCATACAAGCACCCATACAAGCACCCATACAAGCACCCATACAGGCACCCATACAGGCACCCATTCAGGCACCCATACAAGCACCCATACAAGCACCCATACAAGCACCCATACAAGCACCCATACAAGCACCCATACAAGCACCCATACAGGCACCCATACAAGCACCCATTCAGGCACCCATACAAGCACCCATACAGGCACCCATACAGGCACCCATACAGGCACCCATACAGGCACCCATACAGGCACCCATACAGGCACCCATACAAGCACCCATACAGGCACCCATACATTCACCCATACAAGCACCCATACAGGCACCCATACAAGCACCCATACAAGCACCCATACAAGCACCCATACAAGCACCCATACAGGCACCCATACAAGCACCCATACAGGCACCCATACAAGCACCCATACAGGCACCCATACAAGCACCCATACAGGCACCCATACAAGCACCCATACAAGCACCCATACAGGCACCCATACAAGCACCCATACAGGCACCCATACAAGCACCCATACAAGCACCCATACAAGCACCCATACAAGCACCCATACAGGCACCCATACAAGCACCCATACAGGCACCCATACAAGCACCCATACAGGCACCCATACAGGCACCCATACAGGCACCCATACAACATAGGTACCTTGCCATTCACCGATGGCAAAGTTCGCTGTGCCATGGAAGAAATACACCCCTCCACGCTAGTGTCATACCAGGATATACACACCCTCTACACCACCATCATACCAGGATATACACACCCTCTACACCATCATCATACTAGGATATACACACCCTCTACACCACCATCATACCAGGATATACACACCCTCTACACCACCATCATACCAGGATATACACACCCTCTACACCATCATACCAGGATATACACACCCTCTACACCATCATACCAGGATATACACACCCTCTACACCATCATACCAGGATATACACACCCTCTACACCATCATACCAGGATATACACACCCTCTACACCATCATACCAGGATATACACACCCCTCTACACCACCATACCAGGATATACACACCTCTCTACACCACCACCATACCAGGATATACACACCCTCTACACCATCATACCAGGATATACACACCCCTCTACACCATCATACCAGGATATACACACCCTCTACACCATCATACCAGGATATACACACCCTCTACACCATCATACCAGGATATACACACCCTCTACACCATCATACCAGGATATACACACCCCTCTACACCACCACCATACCAGGATATACACACCCTCTACACCATCATACCAGGATATACAAACCCTCTACACCATCATACCAGGATATACACACACCCTCTACACCATCATACCAGGATATACACACCCTCTACACCATCATACCAGGATATACACACCCTCTACACCATCATACCAGGATATACACACCCCTCTACACCACCACCATACCAGGATATACACACCCTCTACACCATCATACCAGGATATACACACCCTCTACACCATCATGCCAGGATATACACACACCCTCTACACCATCATACCAGGATATACACACCCTCTACACCATCATACCAGGATATACACACCCTCTACACCATCATACCAGGATATACACACCCCTCTACACCACCACCATACCAGGATATATACACCCTCTACACCATCATACCAGGATATATACACCCTCTACACCATCATGCCAGGATATACACACCCTCTACACCATCATACCAGGATATACACACCCTCTACACCATCATACCAGGATATACACACCCTCTACACCATCATGCCAGGATATACACACCCTCTACACCATCATACCAGGATATACACACCCTCTACACCATCATGCCAGGATATACACACCCTCTACACCATCATACCAGGATATACACACCCTCTACACCATCATACCAGGATATACACTCCCTCTACACCATCATGCCAGGATATACACACCCTCTACACCATACCAGGATATACACACCCTCTACACCACCATCATACCAGGATATACACACCCTCTACACCACCATCATACCAGGATATACACACCCTCTACACCATCATGCCAGGATATACACACCCTCTACACCATCATGCCAGGATATACACACCCTCTACACCATCATGTCAGGATATACACACCCCTCTACACCATCATACCAGGATATACACACCCCTCTACACCACCACCATACCAGGATATACACACCCTCTACACCATCATACCAGGATATACACACCCTCTACACCATCATACCAGGATATACACACCCTCTACACCATCATACCAGGATATACACACCCTCTACACCATCATACCAGGATATACACACCCTCTACACCACCATACCAGGATATACACACCCTCTACACCATCATGCCAGGATATACACACCCTCTACACCACCATACCAGGATACACACACCCTCTACACCATCATACCAGGATATACACACCCTCTACACCATCATGCCAGGATATACACACCCCCTACACCATCATGCCAGGATATACACACCCTCTACACCATCAAACCAGGATATACACACCCTCTACACCATCATACCAGGATATACACACCCTCTACACCATCATGCCAGGATATACACACCCTCTACACCACCACCATACCAGGATACACACACCCTCTACACCACCATACCGGGATATACACACCCTCTACACCATCATACCAGGATATACACACCCTCTACACCACCATACCAGGATATACACACCCTCTACACCATCATGCCAGGATATACACACCCTCTACACCATCATGCCAGGATATACACACCCTCTACACCATCATGCCAGGATATACACACCCTCTACACCATCATGCCAGGATACACACACCCTCTACACCATCATACCAGGATATACACACCCCTCTACACCACCATACCAGGATATACACACCCTCTACACCATCATACCAGGATATACACACCCTCTACACCATCATACCAGGATATACACACCCTCTACACCATCATACCAGGATATACACACCCTCTACACCATCATACCAGGATATACACACCCTCTACACCATCATACCAGGATATACACACCCTCTACACCATCATGCCAGGATATACACACCCTCTACACCACCACCATACCAGGATATACACACCCTCTACACCATCATACCAGGATATACACACCCTCTACAGCATCATACCAGGATATACACACCCTCTACACCATCATACCAGGATATACACACCCTCTACACCACCATCATACCAGGATATACACACCCTCTACACCATCATGCCAGGATATACACACCCTCTACACCATCATACCAGGATATACACACCCTCTACACCATCATACCAGGATATACACACCCTCTACACCATCATGCCTGGATATACACACCCTCTACACCATCATACCAGGATATACACACCCTCTACACCACCATACCAGGATATACACACCCTCTACACCATCATACCAGGATATACACACCCTCTACACCACCACCATACCAGGATACACACACCCTCTACACCATCATACCAGGATATACACCCTCACTAATGCCAATGTAAGTGAACACATGTTTTTTGTTATTCTTTCCTGTACTGACAATTAAACCAATGAGTAATGACTATAATTACTCTTCTCTCTGATAACTGTAAGTTATGGGATAGATTGTTTGCTATCCGCTCAAAATACTCGACTAATGAATTTAGCGATATATTATCGCTATTTATAAAGTATTATATAGTGGAATTATTATATTAATTTTAGTTCATAAAATTATTAAATTATATCATATTAAATTTATATTAAATTGTACACTATATACTACAGGATATTAAATTTACTTGTATTATAAAGTAATATTTATACATATATATATATATATATATATAATGTATATTCACACCCCAGAAGTGACTCGAACCCCTACTCCCAGGAGCAACGCAACTGGTATCTACAGGACGCCTTCAGTCGCATATAGTCCTGGGGACCATTCAGGCTTGTTCGCATAATGTATATGTAACATACACGCACGCACGGGCGCACATACGCCCACACGCACGCACGAGTACACATGCGCCCACACGCACGCACGCACACTGGCGAAACTTCACCCCCAGTAATTTCATTGAAGTTTCCTTCAGCAGTTGCGCCGAGGCGGCAACTGGTCTAGTAAACGAAACATTTTGAGTGTTTAACTTGTGCCCAACTAGTTACGTTGGGCTTTGGCAATTACAACAGATAATTTGCTCCGAGAGAGGAAGTTGGTGGTGCGTACTGACACGGGGCTGTGTGTGTGTGTCATGTGGCGGTGGAACAGGCTTGTTTGGTGTGTGTGCGTGTGGGTGTGTGGCTGTGTGTGTGTGTGTGTGGGTGTGGGTGGGTGTGGGTGGGTGTGGGGGTGTGTGTGTGTGTGTGTGTGGGTGGGGGTAGGTGTGTGTGGGTGGGGGTGGGTGTGTGTGTGGGTGGGGGTGGGTGTGTGGGTGTGTGTGTGTGTGTGTGTGGGTGGGTGGGTGGTTGTGTGTGTGTGTGTGTGTGTGTGTGTGCTTCCAATCACCATAATAACTCCTTCCACCATCTCTTATTCTCACTAGTACTGCAAAGACTTTGCTTTCTCCTTCAGATCCAGAACACGTCCTAATTACAATTAATCCATTCTAACAACCCACTCAAATAGTATAATATATAGAGCATTTATTGTCCAAATAACAATTATCAGAAATATGATAGAAAAAATATAAAATAATAACTCATCATAACAAATGACGTAAATATAATAGCCAAATTATGATAACGAAACTTAAGCTGGGCCAATATATCATGATCAAGAGATTACTTGTTTCCTGTGATTAATGATTTTATTTAATAAAAGGAGATTAAAATTCTTCCACCGGGGGAAAAAAATCTCGTATGAAGAATTTTTGTGTTCTCGCAAATTCGGGATTTTGTTTTTTGGTTGTGTTTTTTATTTTTATTTTGTTTTGTGTATATGTGTGTTCGGTGTTTGTGTTCGCTGGTGTTCTGCTAAATTGTCAGAGTGTTGTAATTACTGCCACCTTCGTTAATTGGTATTCTTTTGTACGTGTATCGTTGGTACCTCGCCTGTTGGAGTGACGGCGTCTTGGATGGTATGGAACCTGTGAACTCTGCGCCATACCGTCCCTTTGGTAGCGTGGGGCGCCTCGCCCGTGGCGCGGGACGCTTCGCCTCTTCTTTCCCACGACATCTTATTCCATCATTGTCTCCCATGCCCAAGAAACATTCCACTTTCCCCTCTTTCCTTGTGGGGTTTCCCCCTCTCAAGCACTGGCTGGCATGCATCATCTCTCCCTCAGGCCTCCTACGACTGCCCTGGTTTCCTCTTTCATAAATATTCTGCAAAACAATGCCTCGACTCCTCCTCCCTAAAACTTAAACCACATTTACACTGACTTAGGTCTTCATAAACCTGTTTAAACCACTCTGGTGCATCATTGTGAAGAGGAGGATGGGTGGGAGGGGGTTGGGAGTTGGGGGGGATGGGGGATTCCATCATGACATGCTTGTGGAAGGGGATGGTTAGAAATGGGGGCTGGGATGGTGGTAGTGTGCTTGTGGGGAGTGAGGTGCTTGTGGGAAGGAGGGGTATGCTTGTGAAAGATCGTGGGGTAAGGGGTGGAGGGGAGATATTCTGCTTGTTCTATGAAGCATCCGAACACGTCGGAGTGGTTCCAATCACATTACGATGCAAGCGAACACACAGACAAGCAGATTTTGAAACTACTGTGCATAGCATTATAGATCTTAAGGGAACCAGTCTATGACCTCTTTAAGCCACTGATGGTAAGACTTTAACCCTTATTGACAGTGCTTATGAAAACCCTTTAAAATTTTACGGGCAGAATAGAAAAAAAAATTATTTAAACTTTTGCAACAGTAATTTGGAAGAGGTAAATGCGGATGTTCAACGCGTAGAAAAAAACTTTGAATGTTATTCATTTTTGCTTTCATTAAAACTTGTTTTCTGGTGAGGGGAAAATTTTTCATTCAAAATAAATGAGGGCTGTAAAGGATTGTCCGAACCATCGCTCGTTTGAAGTCAGTTTCCTGTGTTTAACTGATACGTTTATTGTCACGTATAACGAGCGTTAAGGAACGAGCGATAAGGTGGTGTTAAGGAACCGTATCAGTAAGCTATTATCGTACGCTCAATGCATCTTTTTTTTTTTTTGCTCTTAATGCACTTAATAAATATATATCAATTTATTGCAATTTTTTGGGGCACTTAGTGCCTTTTTTTGTGCTTAATGCTGTATTTTTTTTTGTGTAGCATTACCACTTTTGTTATAATTGATCAGTATTATGTTCGATGTTTTTGACCATTCGTGATAATATTATATATTATCAAGTGAAATTCAAACATGTGTTTGGCTTCTTACATAACGTTAAATTGCTCAACCATCTGTTAACACTGATAACTTGTCGTTGAATTCCCCCCCCCTCTCCCTCCCTTGCTGAACTCCCCTCCCCCTATATAATGTTGAAGTCATTCCCTCCCCCCCTACCCTCTCCCCCTGTGTATCGTTCAACATCCCATATTATTACTCGATGCAAATTCTCACAATAATCGCGTTTGTTATATCTATTTAACATTATTATGCTGTTAATGTGATGAGTTGGTGCTTGCTGATGCTATCGTGCTCATCTCGTCATGGTGATAGCTTGTTACAATCATCAGCATAATTACAATTAACACTTTGTTTTATCATCAGCATATATTTAATTTTCAACGTTATTTATTTAATTAACACTGAGGGAGTGGGAGGAGGGGGGGGGGTATTATTAATCCTAAAAACCTATTTCAAAGTTTTTTTTATAATGAGTCCTTGGCATTAATGTCAGAGTAAGGTCATTATATATATAATGTGTGTAATTATCACGAAGAAATGTAATTAACAGGGATATGTGTGTTGATTTATGTTTTAAACGTGTGTTTTACGACGTGATAACGCAAGTGTCAAGCAGGAAGGGTTGACTTTGTACAGTTGGTGGCTCTTACGGATGGTCTGGCTGGCCCCGACGGCCGGATACTCCGGCTAGCATGACCGACGGCCGGATGCTCTACTACCATGGCCTGGTGGAGGCTAAGAGCTGAAACTTATGCCACACACACACACACACACACACACACACACACACACACACACACACACACACACACACACACACAATCGTTATCAAATGTAGATATGACAGAGCCCAGTAGGCTCAGGAATCTGTACATCAGTTGATTGACGGTTGAGAGGCGGGACCAAAGAGCCAGAGCTCAACCCCCGCAAACACAACTAGGTGAGTACAACTAGGTGAGTACACACACACACACATACATTCTGGTAGTCTGGAGAGGGAGTCCGGTAGCTGAGTGGACAGTGCGCAGGTCTCGTAATTCTATGATCCGGGTTCGATTTCCAGACTAGGCAGAATCAAATGGGCAAAGTTTCTTTAACCCTGAATGCCCCTGTTACCTAGCAGTAAATAGGTACCTGAGAGTTAGACAGCTGTTACGGAGCTGCTTCCTGTGTGTGTGTGTGTGTGTGTGTGTGTGTGTGTGTGTGTGTGTGTGTGTGTGTGTGTGTGTGTGTGTGTGTGTGTGTGTGTGGAAAAAAATTAGTAGTTAGTAACAGTTGATTGACAGTTGAGAGGCGGGCCGAAAGAGGAAAGCTCAACCCCCGTAAGCACAACTAGGTGAATACACATACACATACACACACACACATTTATATATAAAACTATTCATATGTATAAGTGGATATAGCTATTGCATTCCATTTTGGACCCCCAAAACCATCACCATTCGGTTAAAAAAAAAATAATAATACAAAGTTTCAATTGCTCGCTGTTTTTTCAACTTTTTTTTCAATGTCGACGGAAAATGGGGGTCCAGCATTATGGCGGAATTCGTGGCGACCGAAAACTAAAAAAAAAATTGACCCAAATTGTCATGAATTGAACCTTGTTTCGCGGAGAGGGGGAAGAAAAATACCCCAATTTACAGTTCATTTATGAACAAACTAGTTATTAATTTTATAACAGGAGTGACAATAGTGCGTCTGAAATGTAGATGGTTATCCTGATTGGTTATCATGCCTCTCTGAGGTTATCTGTTACAACCTCCGCTATATATAATAGTTCCCCACTCATCAGGAACCTCATTGTATTGAGTAAAAGAAAACCCTACAATATTCTGACTTGAGAATGGTCCAGGACGGACCGAAACGTCGTCGTCCCTTCACCTTCTAGTGCGTGGTCTGGTCAACATACTTTAGCCATGTTATTGTGACTTATCGCCTGCAAAACCCTACAATTAATCCTCTGACTGCGCAATAAAATCACAATAGCGTGATCAATGAAAATCATTTTGAGACAATGGGAGCGGCTTGAAACCACCGTTTTTTGTTATTTTTATTTGTTATTTACCACATTATTAATCAAATTTGTGTTGAATAAAACTTTGTTTTGGTACGGGAAAGTTTGTCTTAATATACAAGTGTCTTAGTGTGGCCCGTGGAAATGGAACTTAACATGTTAGATGGGAATATAATGTTTATTATCAAAGGTTTCAGAATAATATAGAATAAAATATGAATTATCAATGTCTAATTTCAAACAAAAGATATGAAATGGGTTTTCATACAAGTAATACACATGAGGTATACAACACAAATGCAATATATACAACCGCATATACAATTTATACAACATGCATTCAATCTCTCTACCAAATGGAATACACAACAAAAAGACGACCTATATATCGCAAACACAATATCCCAAAGCTATCGTACACTGTCGATTTAAAAATAATAAAAGCTCCCTTAGCTTTTAATTATGACGGCAGCATATTAATAATAAATGCGATTGACGCTAAGCACAATCGTTTTCATTTTAATTAAATGATTAATGTATCCATGTTTAGGACGAGGATTACGCTAGGATACATACCCATTGAGGTGGGGGGGGGGAGGGGTGGCAGGGGGTTCGTAATACGGTAGATAGGGAGTGGGAGGGTTGTTCAAAAACTACATTGAAAGGGGATAAGAGGGTTCGGAATAGCCTAATCGCCTTTTTTTCATATGATGTTCATCAATTGAACATGGGGGGAGGATGTTCAGTTGTCTGTTCATCTGTTTGCCTCTTAACAACACTTAAGGCTTGGTCATTTCTGTGTCCAGGAAATATACATGACATAGTTTCTAATTCGTTTAATTAGCAAACTGCTGTCAAAAAAAAAGTGCTGAAATGTGCCTATTTTCTAGGATATAGACCTCTTAATAAGACCTCTATTGTTGCATGTAATTAGGTCTACGAGTGACAGGCACACACGCACGCGCTTACACACACACACACACACACACACACACACACACACACACACACACACACACACACACACACACTTGAACGCCACACTTACCATCAAGAACAAGAAAAAAAAATGCGTTTTAATTCTGCATTTGTTTTCCCCAAAATAGCCACAATTGACCACTAACAATCATACAAGCAGCTCCTAACCTACAAAAAAAAACTGCACAAACTTTTACGTAAACAAAGACCAATTAGAAGAAATATAGTCTGGGTAAATTATGGTTAAATGCTACTAGTTGCCAGCCAAAAAGCCGTAGTTACATCGTTGCAAAACTTGGTCAACAGCTAGTGCACGATAACAACGCAACGGCCTCCAAGTTCCAGCATAATTTTCGAACGTTGCACCAAAAGAAGCGCCAATGAATACTTTCAAAATGGCAATGTTGGAACTTTTGGCCTCGTGGTCCTCGTAAGGGGTTATTCCTCGGTGGTCTGGGGGAGCGTGGGGTGTTGTGGGGGAGCGTGGGGGGTCTGGGGGAGCGTGGGGGGTCTAGGGGGGAGTGTGGGGGGGGTCTGGGGGAGCGTGGGGTGCTGTGGGGGAGCGTGGGGTGCTGTGGGGGAGCGTGGGGTGCTGTGGGGGAGCGTGGGGGGTCTGGGGGGGAGCGTGGGGTGGTCTGGGGAAGCGTGAAGTGGTGTGGGGAGCGTGGGGTGGTCTGGGGAAGCGTGGGGTGGTGTGGGGGAGCGTGGGGTGCTCTGGGGGAGTGTGGGGTGTTGTGGGGGAGCGTGGTTTGCTGTGGGGGAGCGTGGGGTGCTCTGGGGGAGCGTGGGGTGTTGTGGGGGAGCGTGGGGGGAGCGTGGGGTGGTCTGGGGGAGCGTGGTTTGCTCTGGGGGAGCGTGGGGTGGTCTGGTGCAGCGTGGGGTGCTGTAGGGGAGCGTGGGGTGGTTTGGGGGAGCGTGGGGTGGTTTGGGGGAGCGTGGGGTGCTGTGGGGGAGCGTGGAGTGCTCTGGGGTGAAGGGGCAGGAAGGGGTAGGGGGAGTGTAAGGAGGGGAGTGGTTGTAGAGGATTAGTTAAAACCCAAGAATTAAGAAAACTGCAGAAGGCTTATAGGCCCCATACAAAGCAGCTCCAATATATAATCTACATTCAAACTCATTCATATTACCTACACTTAAAATTATATTATTATCTACTCTTAAACTAATCCAGTGACCTTACAGCCTATTATATTACCCGATAATTCGTTATATAAATCCACAACCCTGTTTCTTAACCGGTATTTATCCAGGTCTTAACAAGAGTTTATATTTATCTTCTTAATCTCAATTGTTTAGTGTTTGTGTCTATACATTCATAACCTTATTTAGTTATACTTTCATTTTTTTTTCAGGGATATTCCTGCGCGGGCCCTAAGCCTCTGGCTGCCCCAGTAAGTGTTGCTTGTTTCTGTTTTACTTGGGCGGAGTATGAGTATTTATGACTCGTATGGTCGCTTCAGTAAGATTTCGCCATATGTGTTTAACAACTTCTTCTGCTCTGTTGAATCTAAGTTGAAATCTTGATATACTTCAGTCATCTCATCATTTACTCTTCTGTCTTTCGCCAGAATGTAAATATTCTTTAATTTTCATAAAGAAGGAGTCTGATGCCAGGGATGAGCTTTCATTCTTTTCCGGGACATTTAAGTGAGTTTTGGATCCGTTCTATAAGAGATCAAACCTGAGCTCCATTGTGTCCAAATGGGACATAATAGAGGCCAGATAGTGCTGTTAAATTAGTTGTACACTTGAAATTAGGTCACCAACAGACCAGGAGAAATATGAAGCTAAAAATGTTGGTTAAGTCCGATTTTTCACACAACCAATAACATGTGACCACGTGGGTGTCATCTTGCCCCTCCTGTTTACTCTTTCTCTCTCTCTGTTTCCCCTCACTTCTGGAGGGAAAAGTGGAGGTATGGAGGTAAGGGTAGAGGAGTGGGGGGTGGTGGGGGGGGGGCAGAGCTTAAGCTGGATGTCGGGGGCTTAGACTTAAGCCTGGCAGATTCTCTTGCCAAAGCCTCACTCTAGACTTTCTCTGGCGAGTTTGGCTCACCGTAGGGTAGAAGGAGAGGGGAAGATTGAGGGGGTTGATGGGGTGATGAGGGGAGAGGGAAGGGGGGATAGTAGTGATAGACGGAGGGGGGGGGAATGAGCTAATGTGGTGATAAACATTATCACATTAGCTCATTTGCCAACACCGCATGCGGATACAGTCAACTTGCGGTTTGAATCGTGACTGTACTCCCAAGCATCTGTAATCCCCTGCGGGCGGAGCGTTCCAAAGACTTCACTAAATTATTCGCCTGCATAAGACAGCATTAGTAATATATATATATATATATATATATATATAATTATATATATATATATTATATATATATATATATATATATATATATATATATATATATATATATATATATATATATATATATATATATATATATTTATATACACTGTTGTTGGACCCCTGTGTTTTTTTGGGGAGTCCTTTCGTGATATTTGGCTCACGTTACTCTAGTTCTTCAGTGACTGGTGCCTCAGTGACTGGTGCTTCAGTGACTGGTGCTTCAGTGACTGGTGCTTCAGTGACTGGTGCTTCAGTGACTGGTGCTTCAGTGACTGGTGCTTCAGTGACTGGTGCTTCAGTGACTGGTGCTTCAGTGATTGGTGCTTCAGTGGTGACGATGGTACCCCTACAAACAAACATTCAGGGTACCGGTGGCCAAGTGCGCTCAACAACAGTCGACCAGATCATCAAATATCAAGCACCATGACAGACAGAAGCAGCACTTAAGGAGCTAGAAGTCCCAACTTGTCAGTCTAACCATCGCTCAAGCGTAAAGCTTCCAAGACAATTAGCAAGTGCCTTAAAATGGCTTTTAAGATACTGAAATACTGCCGTTTTAAAACTTTTTTTTTCTATAGGTGTCTATATATTTTTTATGTTTTCTATAGAACAAGAACGATAATCAGAAGGAAATTTGATATAATGGATAAAAATGGTTAAATTGGCCAAATTGGCTTGACATATGGGGGGAGAGAGGGGGGGGTTGAAACATAGTAGGAGCACGAACAAGGGGGAGTGGGGGGTAGGGGCAGATCAGCCAATCCGCGACGCAGATTGGGGTTGTTTTCCTATTGTAATGATGTGCCAATGAGTGTTACTGACTACCAATGAATGTTATTGTCGCGTTTCTAAATGGTATAAATTGAGGGGAAATGGTTATTTTGGGACAGAGGTCACAGATCCGTTCAATTTCGAAATGTACGTCTGAATTTCCAGATGATCTGGTGAGGTGTTTTGTAATGACTCGCGGGCCTCCTCTTGCAGGGGGTTCTAGGGGCTTCCCTTCATAGGGACTTCTAGGGGCTCCCTTCCCAGGGGCTTCGTTTCGCAGGGGGCTCCCTGTGCATGGGCTACTCTAGCTCTCTCCGAGAAAGGAGATCGAAAACTCGATTTCCACTTTTTCTCTCTTCCTTGTCTAGTCCTGTCACCCACCTCCCTTTGAGACAGCGGCGAGCGCCCCCCCCCCCCCCACCTCGTGGTGGTGTTCTGGGTCAATGTCTTCACACAGGACGTGATAATTAGTTTAATTAAACTTAGAACATCTGAAGTGACTAGCTATAACGACTTCGAGGCTGAGGTTACTTGTCACACCGGCCAGGAGACAGCGGTACCTCGCTTCAACGGCCAGAAGGCAGAGGTAATTCACTGCAATAGTAGAGGTGATTGGGCAGCAGCAGACATCAAACTCCTGATACATCAAGCAGAACTTGTGGTTTAGAAACTGTTTAGGGGCAACAAGGATCAGTATAGCGTGTCTTAGGCGTCCGGGACGTTAGTGCTATTCCACCACTATATCAAATATCATCCATGTGATGAATAATTTGATTACACATTACGGGAACCGATGCTTGGAGTGCACAAGCTGGGGGGGGGGGGGTAAGCTTACTTTTAGCTTATAGCGTTAAAGCGTTACCAAACGTTACCTCTCCACCGTACGCGTTGTTCCCGATACACATAACACGAGGCTTGGTGAGTAATTAAGCAAATAACAACCCCCCCTTCCCCCCCCTTCCCCCCCCCTTCCCCCCCCCTTCCCCCCCTTCCCCCCCTTCCCCCCTTCCCCCCCTTCCCCCCCTTCCCCCCATCCTTTCCCCCCCTCCCTGGGCTGATGGTTTAGGCTTCTCGTTAAAGCTCATTACAGGACGATTTGTCAAAATTGACTCGTGGGAATCTCTTGTAGAATATTGTTTCCGAAATACTTCCTCTTGACGAAAACTATATATATATCATGTCAGGATAGCAGTCATGTTCGTGGGACATGTTCTTGGAACATGATAGCAGGCATGTTCTTGTGTGCTTGGAACATGATAGCAGGCATGTTCTTGGGACATGATAGCAGGCATGTTCTTGGGAGATGTTCTTGGGACATGATAGCAGGCATGTTCTTGTGTTCTTGGGACATGATAGCAGGCATGTTCTTGGGAGATGTTCTTGGGACATGATAGCAGGCATGTTCTTGTGTTCTTGGGACATGATAGCAGTCATGTTCTTGGGATACGTTCTTGGGACATGATAGCAGGCATGTTCTTGGGATATGTTCTTGGAACATGATAGCAGGCATGTTCTTGGGATTTCTTGGAACATGATAGCAGGCATGTTCTTGGGATTTCTTGGAACATGATAGCAGGCATGTTCTTGGGAGATGTTCTTGGAACATGATAGCAGTCATGTTCTTGGGACATGTTCGTGGAACATGATATCAGTCATGTTCTTGGGACATGTTCTTGGAACATAATAGCAGGCATGTTCTTGGGATATGTTCTTGGAACATGATAGCAGGCATGTTCTTGTGTTCTTGGAACATGATAGCAGGCATGTTCTTGTGTTCTTGGAACATGATAGCAGGCATGATGTTGTGTTCTTGGCACCAAGTTCTCCAACGGGGATGATCTGCTGTGTGAGGAACAGTGA
This sequence comes from Procambarus clarkii, assembly GCF_020424385.1. Classification (NCBI taxonomy): domain Eukaryota; kingdom Metazoa; phylum Arthropoda; class Malacostraca; order Decapoda; family Cambaridae; genus Procambarus; species Procambarus clarkii. The sequence continues at coordinate 25,686 of NW_025552143.1, forward strand.
GTTCTATGTGTGTGTTCTAATTATAGTGTTCGTGTGTTTTTAGGTGAACAGGAGTCTGGTGTGCACACCTGGACACACACTGTGTCAACATCACCAGGTGTACACGGACGTTACACCGGCAGATAACACCTTATAGTTTCCGAAGTAGAGGTGTGGGGGGGGGGTAAGATAACACAAAAAAAAAGTTTTTGCATTAGACGGAGAGTTTTGATTAGCTGCTGTACTCTGAATACCCCCCCCCCCCCCCTCTCCCCCACCTATCCCCCCTCCCATTTCCCTTCCCTTTGGTCTTCTGTCTCCCTTTTCCAACCCTTTCAACCTACTCGACCCAGCCTTTGCATCTCCCTCTTCCTTTCTACTTACGAGATGATGAGAAGAGGAAGGAGAGACAAATAAAAGCACGATAATAGGGGTGGATAGAACGAGGGAGTAGAGAGAGAGGTTGTATAAAGATAGGGAGGATTATGGGGGTATGTGAGAGGGGGGATTGAGGATAACAGGATATAATCTGGAGAGAGGGGGGGGAGAAGATAGCCAGAGCGTCGATACGGGAGAGGGGGCGAGAAGGGATGGAGATTTCCCTTTCTATCAGGAGAAAGCGCCAAGTCATTACGACTATATAGCAATGGGAAGGGATCAGGATAAGGATTTGCGATGAGACGGTGGGAAAGGAATAGTGCCCAGCCATTTAGACGGTCGGGGATTGAACGCTCGAGCTGTATGAAGCGAGACCGTCGCTCTACCGTCCACCCCCAAGTGGTTGGGCGGGTCCTTGTAGCTGCCCCATAGGCAGGCGGTGAGAGGAAGGGACATGCTAGGGATAGGGCAGCAGGATAGGGGACCGCGTAGCCTTGGACGGGAGGAGAGGCGAGGCTAGACAAGGATTCCATTGATGATGACTCGAGTGAAGTACAAGTAGTTGAAGGGTAAGAAAGAGTACCACACGAGGGAGGAGAGGAAGGCCCTGGCAAAGAAAACGAGGAAGAGTAGGGTAGGAGAGAGACATACTGGGGTAGGAGACACATACTGGGGTAGAGGAGACACACACTGGGGTAGAGGAGACACATACTGAGGTAGGAGAGACATACTGGGGTAGGAGACACATACTGGAGTAGGAGAGACACATAATGGGGTAGGAGAGACACACTGGGGTAGGAGAGACACATAATGGGGTAGGAGAGACACATAATGGGGTAGGAGAGACATACTGGGGTAGGAGACACATACTGGGGTAGGAGAGACACATAATGGGGTAGGAGAGACACATAATGGGGTAGGAGAGACACACTTGGGTAGGAGAGACACATAATGGGGTAGAGGAGACACATAATGGGGTAGGAGAGACATACTGGGGTAGGAGACACATACTGGGGTAGGAGAGACACATAATGGGGTAGGAGAGACACATAATGGGGTAGGAGAGACACACTGGGGTAGGAGACACATACTGGGGTAGGAGACACATACTGGGGTAGGAGACATACTGGGGTAAAGGAGACACATACTGGGGTAGGAGAGACATACTGGGGTAGGAGACACATACTGGGGTAGGAGACACATACTGGGGTAGGAGAGACATACTGGGGTAGGAGACACATACTGGGGTAGGAGACACATACTGGGGTAGAGGAGACACATACTGGGGTAGGAGAGACACATACTGGGGTAGGAGAGACACATAATGGGGCAGGAGAGACACATAATGGGGTAGGAGAGACACATAATGGGGTAGGAGAGACACATAATGGGGTAGGAGAGACACATAATGGGGTAGGAGAGACACACTGGGGTAGGAGACACATACTGGGGTAGGAGAGACACATAATGGGGTAGGAGAGACATACTGGGGTAGGAGACACATACTGGGGTAGGAGAGACACATAATGGGGTAGGAGAGACACATAATGGGGTAGGAGAGAGACCCCTGGAGAGATAACAAGCTCTCTCAGAGCCGGATAATTGGTCCTCAGCGCAGTACGGTGCTTGTCAGAGCTACTCAATCGTTCTATTCTTAGCTGTTCGGGCAACCTGTCTTCTTGCACTTCAACGTCAAAATCTCCCACGGACAAAATATGACGCGCTGTTAATCCTAGCGGCTCGTAAACAACCATATTTCATGCGTAGGTCGTCGGTTTGATTAGCGAAATTTTAGTACCATATTTTTTCTGACTTTGTGACAATTGGAGAGAAGTAGTTCAGGTAGTTCACAGGATTAGCAGCTAAACCATTAGTGCAAAACTGTGAATTACTAGATTACTTTCGCTGGTTTAGCTAAATCTGTTTTTTTTTTTCGTACATATATATAAGGGTCTGGTTTAAGCTACATATTCGTCATATAGAGATTTTTTTTTAATGTTTTAATGTAACACACCTAGTACTCCAAGGACAGTTTTATTCAGACTTTCCCTGTAATTATTTTAACTGATATCTCTCTTTCTCTCTCTCTCTCTCTCTCTCTCTCTCTCTCCTCTCGTCTCTCTCTCTCTCTCTCTCTCTCTCTCTCTTCCTCTCTCTCTCTCCCTCTTCTCCTCTCTCTCTCTCTCTCTCTCTCTCTCCTCTCTCTCTCTCTCTCTCTCTCTCTCTCTCTCTCTCTCTCTCTCTCTCTCCTCCTCTCTCTCTCTCTCTCTCTCTCTCTCTCTCTCTCTCGTGTTATTGTCGACTTCAATCTATCACTGTGTGACAGAGAATTGGGGCATTTTACCCAAGTGGCATCATCTCAAATGTGTGATATTATCAACTCGTGTTGAACAGTGATGTTATTCAGTGACATTTCCCAGTGTCTGTGTTGTGCACCAGACCTGACCGATAGCCGTCTTGCGCAAGGATCTGCCGTGAGATAATATATATGCATATATATATTTATATATATTTATATATAATATATATATATATATATATATATATATATATATATATATATATATATATATATAAAATGACATTGTTGCAAGTGTTGTTATCGAATTTTTTTTTACTTTTTTTACTATCTTGATAAAATATGCAGCAAAATGAGAGGATTTGCGTTTCACTTTGCTTGTAATTACTTAAGCATAAGTATTGTTTTGTGCTTGCCTTAACGTGTAATAGTGCGTTAAATATTAATATATATATACGTGTGTGTGTGTGTGGGTGTGTGTGTGTGTGTGTGTGTGTGGGTGTGTTTTGCTTGCTCAAGAAAATGCTTTGCAGCAACGTATATTTGTGCAATGCAATAATTGGTGTGTTTTAAGGGGCATTATGTAGGCTCAAGTGATCTCCGTCCTGGAGACTGACTTGCAGGCTCCGACCTCTCAACCCCCCATCCCAACCCCCACACAAACCCCACACAACCCCTACTCACGTCATACTCCATCCCCTCCTACACCCGCCCCCCTACTCACCCACCATCCTCCCCCCCCCCCCCACACACACACACGCAAACACACAAGACAAACAACATTCACTGCTTAAGCCGGCGTGAAATGACTGGGAGAAGATGTTTTGTCCGAGCGCCCGTCTGTCTGTCTGTCTGTCTGTCTGTCTATCTGGCTGTCTGTTGGTGGGTGTTGGCTCATAATGTTGCTTTCTACCCCCCCCCCTATCCCGCCTCTCTTCCTCTTTCCTGCCTCCTCTTATCCTATCTTTCCTCTTCTCCTCTTATCCTACTCCCCTCCCCCACTTTCCCTGCCCCCTCCTCCTTACTGTCTATCCTCGTTTGTTATCTTTAAACAACAGTATCTACTCTAGCAGCAGTTTCCTGCCTTTATTTTGGGCCGTTTGTGATTGTTCCACTGTTGTTCTTTCAGCTGGTTTGTGTAGAGGACTATCTCGGGTGTGTTTGTAATGCTGTGCCCTGTGCAACATTGCCTCCTGATGCAACCTGTTCCTCGTAAGGTTTCTCCCCAACGTGCAGGAAACGGTCAATTTAAAGTGTCCTCTCTTAACCTACCAGAGGATCCAGAACAGAAAACGGGGGACAGTACGTCACTTTCGCCAGCCGCTGCCATTTTCTAGTACGACGATTGTTGGCCTTATGTAACGCCTACGAGCGAAATGCGACGTTCTTTGTAGGAGGACAGGTTGTGCTGTGGCTCATGGGCTGTTCTATAGTCATATTGCCTTAGTGGTTCTGGTTATATTATCTTAGTGACTGCCTAGCCTACCTTTTGTGAGGTTGGCGTGTGCGTGCGTGTGTGCCTTTCTGCGTGCGTGCGTGTGCCTTCCTGGGTGCGTGCTTGTGCCTTTCTGCGTGCATGCGTGTGCCTTTCTGGGTGCGTGCGTGTGTCTTCCTGGGTGCGTGCGTGCGTTGTGGCGTTCGTACATATGTGTGTGTCGCCAAGAATCTTACCGTACGAAATGAAAATGAAACATTTAAGAGAAGACATTTGAAGAGAAACATTGACCATACAGGTGAAACATTGACCATACAGGTGAAACATTGTCCATACAGGTGAAACATTGACCATACAGGTGAAACATTGTCCATACAGGTGAAACATTGTCCATACAGGTGAAACATTGTCCATACAGGTGAAACATTGACCATACAGGTGAAACATTGTCCATACAGGTGAAACTATTAACCATACAGGTGAAACATTGACCATACAGGTGAAACATTGACCATACAGGTGAAACATTGACCATACAGGTGAAACATTGACCATACAGGTGAAACATTGACCATACAGGTGAAACATTGACCATACAGGTGAAACATTGACCATACAGGTGAAACATTGACCATACAGGTGAAACATTGACCATACAGGTGAAACATTGACCATACAGGTGAAACCAATGACCATTCAGGTGAAACCATTGACCATACAAGTGAAACCATTGACCATACAGGTGAAACCATTGTCCATACAGGTGAAACCATTGACCATACAGGTGAAACCATTAACCATTCAGGTGAAACATCGACCATACAGGTGAAACCATTGACCATAATGAAATAATTACCCTCTGCAAACTTAACAACTACTCACGATTGACAATCCAACCATTAGTGTCGATATAACTAATAATAATATATAATATAACCAAAGCTATGAAACGAAAATCTATGGAAAAAACATCGAAACCAAATGGAACATTCCTCTGCTGGGAACGTAATAATATCAAATAAAATGTTCACTATTTCCAACAATGATACGGAAGAAAACTATTAAAAATGTCATTAATCGAAACTCTACGTCATTAAAAAACGTTTAAGTAAATTGGTTTGTGTGAGAAGGGGGGAGGGAAGGGGGGGGGGGTATTGTAGGTTTATGTGTGTGTGTGGGGGGGGAACCCCCCGTGTGGGTTCCCCGCCCCTGGGGACCCACACGGCGGGAAGGAGGTGTGTGAAGAACCCGCACGGACGGGGGGGGGGGGGTAGTCGCATGCGGGGGAACCGCAGTGGGTATTGAAACCGCAGCGGGTCAACCTCCTCGAGGGTTACCCCTTAAATCTCACTATACGTCCCGTTTTCTCTGTTTCCTCTCCGTAAAATAAGCAGTGGTTTAGCTCCACCTAAAAACCGTTAGAATCCACGTGTTTTATAGGATTTTATACTAATTAGTCCTGTGAAACGCCTGGTTTGCAATGTTTAAAATTACCCCCCCCCCCCACAAACCCCCCAAATTGTTACGCCTGGGTCAGTTGCGTAACTATTGCTGTGCTTTCTGCTAAGAGGCTAGGGGCCAGATTCACGAAGCGGTTACGCAAACACTTACGAAGCTGTACATCTTTTCTCAATCTTTGGCGGCTTTGTTTTCAATTATTAAACAGTTAATGAGCTCCGAAGCACCAGGAGGCTGTTTATAACAATAACAACAGTTGACTGGCAGGTTTTCATGCTTGTAAACTCTTTAATAAATGTAACCAAAGCCGTCAAAGTTCGAGGAAAGATGTACACGTTCGTAAGTGCTTGCTTAACTGCTTAGTGAATCTGACCCCTGGCTACGTGGGTTCTTAGCAGACATGTGCTCTCTACTTCGACATGTACTGTCTCCTCCAACATGTGCTGACTACAACGCAACGACAGTTTGCGTCAAACGACGTCAAATTGTGTCATTGTATGCCAAACAGTCATTGTATGCCAAACAGTCATTGTATGCCAAACATTGTATGAAACAATGGTATGTGACCCAACACCTCTCCCTCCCCCCTCCTCTCCACCTCTACAAATACCTACACACAAACCCCTTTCCACATATACACCCTTCCCCCCCCCCTTCCACATATACACCCTCCCCCCCTTCTACATATACACCCTTCCCCCCCCCTTCCACATATACACCCTCCCCCCCCTTCCACATATACACCCTCCCCCCCCCTTCCACATATACACCCTTCCCCCCCCCTTCCACATATACACCCTCCCCCCCCCCTTCCACATATACAACCCCCCCCCCACCCCGTCTGTTTAGCTATATCTTTCCCAAAATATACATCAAGGTTAAATGCCAAACATTGACGACACAAAAGTGAGCATAATTGGACACTCTGTAAAAGAAAAGGGACAAAAAAACAACGCTGTTTAATGTTACGACTTTTTCAGTGGGTCAAAAAAAAAAGTTAATTAAACAATTTAAGTGCAAACTCGACTAACGTGGAGTATTTTTCGTGTCTGGGCAGTGAATGTAAACTCAAAGTTTCATTTTTGCCACGCACACGCACACGCACACGCACACACACACGCACACACACACACACACACACACACACACACACACACACACACACACACACACACACACACACACACACACACACACACATTCAGTTGCATATAGTCCTGGAGACCATTCAGGCTTGTTCGCATATATATATATATATATATATATATATATATATATATATATATATATATATATATATATATATATATATATATATATATAATCATATAATCACGTTATTGTGACATGGGAGAGAAAGTTGCTTCTGTTTTCACCTAAGCCCCCGAAATATTAATGCTTTTGTGAGTAGCGTCCAAACAGCGACGCATTAGAACAGGTTACTAATGCCTTAACGTCACCAAAATAAGCATTAAACCTGCAGTTCTCATTGATGTTATTGTTGGTGATACATAAATGCATAACAATAAATTGATTTCACGTGAGATTTATTCTTCATTAACATTATTTGCGTTACAATTCCTTAATTAAGTTTGATCCATAAATGCACAGGTCTTATAGATTTATAATTGAGCCACGTTAGAAAAACATTGTTTTGTGCATTCAGTTCATGTAACCAGAGGAATCCTGAAATCCTGAAATCTACAGGATTTCAGTTACCTATTAATTAGCCATTTCTTGAGTGTTCAATTCTAATTGATCAATTATCCTGCTAGGTTAGTTTGGTGAGGGTGGTGTGTTTGGTTGATGGGAGGTGGGGTGGGGGTGGGGTTGTGGAGTGTGTGGTATTGGAGGGGTGTGGGGGTGATGGGGGTGGGGTAGTGTGTGTGTGTGTGTGTTGGTGGTAGTGAATGGAAGATGCTGAGGGTCCAAGCCTTCTCACTCCCCCCCCCCCCCCCGTGTTTAAACCCATTTACCATTAAATTACTTTCTCCTTACCCCCCCCCCCCCCCCCCTCCCTATCTCCTCCCTACCTTCTCCTAGCAATCGGTTCACCCCCTCCCCCCACCCCCAATGCCAATCCTCCACAAGTCCCCTCGTAAATATATAGCTTCCCCCAACACTACTCCACCTTTACCCACCACCACTGTGCAACCCCCCCCCCCCCCCTCAAACATCCCCACCACTTAGCCCTACACATTCCCATCCCCCACATTACCCCAAACTCATCCCCCCACCCCTACTCATCCCCCACCCTCCACTCTTCCCCCACCCCCCACTCTTCCCCCAACCTCCCTCATCCCCCACCCATCTTCCACCCTCATAATCGTTACCAGTGCGTGTAGGGCTCGTGTCCTGGCCATGTTGACGCATCATACCGCCGCTAGAAAAGTCGTTTGGCAGATAATGAGGTGATTATTGGCAGGCGGGCAAGGGGTGATATTGGGTGGGGGAGAGGGGAGCTGAGAGGCAAGTGATGGAGTGAGGTGAGGGAAGGGGTGAGAGGGAGAGAGGGAGCTGAGATTATCGGAGGATGCTATAATGAGGATAGCACAATGAGGACCAAGCCATCACAGCTGTTTAAGACGAGTACTCATAACTGCTGAAATGAAAATGTTAAAAGATCATTCATACTGTGAGTGTGTTAATTAGGATACCTGGAGCATCTTTGATCACACTAACTGCATCGAGACCTGCCTAGTTAGCATTAATTCTAACAAGATATTATGCAAATGATACACAAAAGTGGATGAAAAGCCCCTTAACACGTTTATGGGGGGAAGGGGGGTGGAGGAGTTGGGGGGGAGGGCTGGAGGGGGAGGGGGAGGAAATAGTGGGGAGAGGCTGAGACCCCCCCCCCACTCCACCACCCACCTCCCCCACCCCCCACGCACAAGAGTCGTATAAAGCAAACTTGGACCTCAAGTACACATAAAATAAAAAACTTGGAACACAAACAAGACAAGCGAACTTAAGACACCAAACAAGCCGCATGAAACTCAAACAAGATTACCAGGGAAGGGATGGAACAAGCACTCCACGAGTTAAGCATTAAATATCCCTTCCCACCCCTTCCCACCCCCATCCTCACCCCTCTCGTCTGTCCTCCGCTCATTCCTCTTTCCTCACACACATCCCTGCTTCTATTTCCCCCCTCTCTACTCCTCCCCTTTTCTCCTCTTCATATCCCCCCTCCTCTTCATTCCTTCTCTCCGTCTATCCTCGTCTCCTCCATAACGTGAGGCCAACAGCCGGAGCCAACTCCCTTCCTGACAACTCCAGCCCATTGCCCACTGCCTTATAGCCTGTAAAACATCCTCTCGCTGGCGATAATTTCCGTGCTGTTATACGAATGGGCTCCCAATTATCCGGCGGCTATCCTCGTTACCGGAAAGCCTAACCGTCCCCCCCTTTTCCCCCCCCCCCAAGACTTGAAAATATCCCCCCCCCCCCCCCACACGGCTTGAAAATATTCCCTCCTCCCCCCCCCCCAGACCTCCAACTCTAATCTAAACGCAGAGGTTGTTAGATAAAAGTTTGTTTTAAAGTTTGAAAACTAAACTACTGTCCTTAGCAAAATGTTTACCGTTCGCCTAAAATGTGATTAAAATTATTTTTTTTTAGGTTTTAGGGTCTAGTCCTGGTTTTGAATGGCTGAGTTTTTCACCTACTTTTGGCCCCTTCGGGGAGGGGTGGAGGGGTGGGGGGTAGCGGTTCTATCGTGTGAAAAGGAGATGGTTGAGGGGGTTGAAGGGATGAGGGTGATGGATGAAGATTGGGGGAATTTGGAGAAATTTGTAGGTTAGAGATTGACCACGTGAGTTATGTCATGGTTAGGTGGACCTATTTGCTAGGTGGGGGAAGTGGGGGGGATGAAGGGGCATCAAGACATCTGGGGCACAGTTGGGGGGGACTGGGGGAGGGAGGGAGGAGCCGCATATGTTGGGGTGATCTTGGGAGCTGCTCCTCGACACAGAGGAGCAGCCACTTGTCCAACCACTTGGGTTGGGCGGTAGAGCGACGGTCTCCCTTCATGCAGGTCGGCGTTCAATCCCCGACCGTCCAAGTGGTTGGGTGCCACTCCTTCCCCCCGTCCCATCCCAAATCCTTATCCTGACCCCTTCCCAGTGCTATACAATCGTGATGGCTTGGCGCTCTCTCCTGATACCTTCCTCGACACAGAGGAAGGTATCCTCGGTATCTCGTCGGTATCCTCCTGATACCTTAACCTTCCTGGACACAGAGCTGGGAGCGAAGGACAGGTTCACAGCATTGTGTAGTGTGAGCATGCGGGTGCTGGCGTGAACATTCAATGGCTCCATATATAGATAGGAAACTTATTGCAATGCAACATCACTGAATTGAGAGTAGCACCACAACTACCAACGCACAGGACCAGAGAGCTGAAGCTCAACCCTCGCAAGCACAATTAGGTGAGCAGTATAGGTGTGAGAGCAGTTTGGCTTGGCTAGCCTCGTAGAACCAGATCTTAAAAAGTTCAATTCGACATATCACTTGATAGAAGTTGAAAGAGATATAAAGATTTCGAAACATAAGGTTTCGGGGACTTGATAAGTTACAAAAGCTATATATATCTTCATTTTTTTTTTACTTATCGTGATTGCTTTCTCAATTTTTCGCTGTTTCCTTTGTTGCTTCGGACACTGGTACACAATATTTTGTTAAAATTACACATTTTGCTACATGAGGTTTGAAATTACACAGCGTTTTGGGTCGACATCAAGGATGAGATTGGTGGTAACAACTGAGGCCTGGTGTGTGGGAGGCCACCACACACACACCTCCAGCACCACACACACACCAGCACCACACACACACCAGCACCACACACACACCAGCACCACACACACACCAGCACCACACACACACCAGCAGCACCACCACCACACACCACCACACACACCACCAGCACCACACACACCAGCACCACACACACACCAGCACCACACACCATCAGCACCACACACACACCAGCAGCACCACACACACACCTCCAGCACCACACACACACCAGCAGCACCACACACACACCACCAGCACCACACACACACCACCAGCACCACACACACACCACCAGCAACACACACACACCTCCAGCACCACCACACACACACAACCACCACCACACACCACCACCAGCACCACACACCACCACACACACACCCCATCACCACACACCACCACCATCACACACCACCAGCACCACCACACACACACCACCAGCACCACACACCACCAGCACCACACACCACCACCAACACACACACACCACCAACACACACACACCACCAGCACCACACACCACCAGCACCACACACCACCACACACACACCACACACACGCACGCACACACACCACCACCACACACCACCACCACCACACACCTCAGAAAGGATCTAACCAAGCCTCACCATATACTAAGCAACAATTCCCCTCGTCACACCCCAGTTTCCCACAACACGATCCGATGTGTAAAGAAACATTGTGTGATTTAAAGCTTACTACCATACAACGGAAAGATCGTCACTATTATCTAGCTATAACGCCGGCAACAGGGGATCACAACGCCTTCATTAACCAAAATATCCGATAATTGTTTTTTCTAGTGAACGTAATTAACATAGACAACATTGCAGAGTTTTAATTACACTAGAAAACATTCAGTACCATTTCCCCTCAGTCGGGGTCGAGAGTAATTTCGTCCCTAGTTGGTGGTGCAGAACAGTTAGCCCAACACACACACACACACACACACACACACACACACACACACACACACACACACACACACACACACACACACACACACGAGTCTGGCAGGGGCGGGGGCGGGATCCAGAACAGTTGGAGCTTGTCTCCAGTCATCAGTATAATATCCCCAAAATAACAGGCTTTCAAGTCAATAAACAAACACCTGCAGGCTTGTGTAGGGATTTACAGGTGTCATTAACTAGCACAGCCAGGTGTAGAGGCCCCAGCAGCAGCACCATCACGCCAGGTTCTCCCGCATAATTCATCAGACTTTTCAAATCCTGTGTTTTGTAAATACAATTACTTGTTACACATGCACGCACGCTCACTCACGCTCATTCACACACACACACACACACACACACACACACACACACACACACACACACACACACACACACACACACACACACACACTCCAGCAATAATACAGACCAAAAGCCTAGCATTCATGAAAATTTACTCAGAAACCTAATCAGTGTATTACCTATCAAGGGAATTAAAGTAATCGCCCCTCCACTCCCTCCCTGTTGAACTACGACTTACCGGTCTGTTACAAAAAATACAATACAAGCTGTAACTAAAGAGCTTTACAGACTTTAGGAGATGAGAGACCTCGAGGTCCATCAAACGATCATAAGATTATTTACTGGGTAATTCGCGATGGTGTAAAATGGCCCGGGCGCTGAGCGGCTGTAACCGGCTCTGTGTCGCTCGTTACAACCTTGTTGTAATTACAATGAGCCCCGAGAGGACAATATGGTGCCATGCCCCCCCTCTCCCCGTGGCCTCTGGCTCCACTCCCCCTCAACAGCGTGTCCCCTCCGATTTGTTGCTCCTGTAAGTCAGTGAGGGGACGAGATCTATTTGTGCCTCTGCGGCCACGTTAGTACTCGGGGTTATGGGGAGTGAAAGCGAAGATTCTTCGAGGATGGGGGGCTAGAGAATGGGGGTGGGGGATAGGATGGCGGGTCGAGAGCCGCGGGGTGGATCCAAACACAGCTGTTTGTTCAGTCAGAGGGACTGTCGTCCAAATGAAGATGATGTTCAGTGAAATTCCGCACTGAGCTTCGTTCGCTTTCCAAAACATTTCAGGTACCTCTTCGCTTGGACTATTGCCTCAATAAATACCTTCCTCTCCTAAATTAAATACTAAAAAATAGACCGAAAGACATCAAAATTGTCAATCAAAAAGAAGATGGAGGCTTCTATCCTCTCTTCCCTCTGAGGAAATAGGCCGAGAATCGTCGTGGAGGCGCCGCAGCAGGAAGAGGACGCGAGCGACGGTTAGGGATGATGGTGGCAACGATTGGGTCATCCAGCGTCGGGCGGGTGGCGGGAACAAGAGGGTATTAGACCTGCACGGAGCAATTACCGAAATGATATGCAGAGTTGGTGCGGGGGGGCGGGGCACGGGAGGCGACTCGCCCCTTGACATGGGGTAGACAAGGGTAGTAGAAGGGGACAACCAGAAAGGGGAGGTGGAGGGTTCTAGAGGGGGTAGGGATGGAGGGGGGAGGTTGTGGAGGGTGAAGGGGGGGTAGTGAGTATGGATGGTGAAGGGTCCAGACCGCTCATTCACACAGCCCAGTGCTGCTTCCACTGGTTCCGGCACCAAATGAGATTCACTGTCTGCTATAAACGACCCCTCTTCATTTCTGCATTCTCCCACTCGACACACTCATCCCCCTGTCCCATCTCGCCCCCCTTCCTCCCCTTTCCATTTCCCCCCCCCCCCTTCAACCTCATTCCCTCCCATCCCCCCTTTCCCTTCCTCTCATACAACCCTGCATTCCTCCCTTCCTCTTCCCGTTCTGAGACTCTAAATCATCAGCTGCCATTTCCAGCGGATTATTGCCAACTACATAAATACGAGTTGCATAATGTTACTAAGGAACATCGTCCATTATTACTGTACGGAACGAGAAACTTGGCGAATAAAAATTCAATGTTAAATATTTTATAGTATAACGATGATTGTGTTAGAAGTATTGTGTTAAATAAGGTGAAGTTTCCTTGTTTCCTTAGAGAAAAGTGGAGTTTGTTGTAAGTTACAGGAAGAGTCGCGAAGTTCAAAACTGTAAGAATTAGGAGCAGTAAAGGCTATATTTGTAATTTGTATGACATTCAGACCCCACGCTCGCTTGTTTATGTATTGAGTTTTCAATGTGTCTTAGCAATTTCATGTAGGTATTAGTCTCTTGCATTAAATCAGTATTTTCTTACTCATAAAGTGTGTGTGTGTGTTGTGTGTGTGTGTGTGTGTGTGTGTGTGTGTGTGGGTGTGTGTGTGTGTTGTGTGTGTGGGTGTGTGTGTGGGTGTGTGTGTGGGTGTGTGTGTGGGTGTGTGGGTGTGTGTGTTTTATTTATATTTCGAGGTTAGGAGCCAACGGTACAGTGTAGGGGAGTGATGGTGTTGCAAAGGTACAGTGAGGTGGTGGTGGTGGAGTTGCAAAGGTACAGTGAGGTGGTGGTGTTGGTGTTGTATGGTACAGTGTCTTGATAATTGTGTTGCATAGTATTGTGTTATAGTGATAGTGCAACAGGAGACATTTATGTGATGGTGAACGTGGCGTCAGTGTGACCAACTCTGGCCGTCGGCGCCCGGAGCTCTTGGTCTCATATTCCTGTAATTAGTACTGACACAATCTTCCATGTCGTTACCATGTCCTGACAGCCAGTTTCAACTTAATGCTGTACAGCGTAGTGGTGGTAGATTGACGGTAGATGTACGCTGTGGAGTTTAGTAGTGGTAGATTGATGGTAGATGTATGCTGTACAGTGTTTAATTATTCTAGTTGTAGGAATGAGTTATATACTAATATAACGTTCGGTACACTGAATTTCTGCAGTTTGGTCATCTTGTATTCAGTAATTTGAGTACATTTGAATAGTGTTCTGTACAGTGTACTGTGCTATACTGACTCGTCTGCTCAACTAATAGGTCAAGTTTTTGGTTATTGCAACCAACATTCATATTTAATTCGTATTTTTTTTTATTAACATATTAGGTACATCTGCATTAGTGCAGCTACCCTAGACTATATGAAGTGGAGTACAGTGTGTCAAAAAAAGCTAACTAGGTGATGCTAAAAAATCCCCATCACACAGGATGGTTAGTCATACAGAGGCATGTGATAAGCGGTCTGCACTGGCAGACTCCGGATGCATTTTGAGGATATCAACAACACAAGATTGAATAAGGTAGCAGTGGTAATACAAGTCCCCATCTCGCAGGATGGTTAGTCATACAGAGCCATGTGTTTAATAGCCTGCACTGGCAAATTTTGGGTATACTGTGAGGATATCTTCAAGAATACGAGAGTGAATAAAGTAATTGCAAAGCTCCAGGTACCTCATGCCAACTGGTCTGAAAGGTCTAATAACTGGGCATTCAGTGATGTAGTGCGGGAGATCATGCCGTAGTTCCTGCTCACAGAGTTTGCAACTGGAGTGCTCAGGATTGGGAGACCCGTCACCTGCAGCCACCTGCCATAGGTAACGGTAACCCAACCTGATCCTTGCAACCACTGTGTCGCACAGTCTAGTGGACGTTTTGTAGATGTAGGTTTCAGATCTGAACAAATCATAGCTTTTTATACTAGTACTTTCAGGTCGTTGGGAGTCAGTAAATTCTTTCCTATCAGATCTGAATGTTTGGACCAATACAGTTTTGACAGCAGAGATGGGGATACCTAGATCTAATTCAACTTCAAACTTATTACACGCTAATTTGGCTGCAATGTCTGTCTCATTATGATGGGTTATATTTATGTGTGAAGGTATCCATACAAAGGAGATTCGAGACCCTTTACTCTGTGCATCAATTAGGTCATTTATAATTGGGAGTATGAGGTTCTTGCTGTCGATCTTCCAAGAGAAGTTTTCGAAAAAATTATTTACACCGCAAGCCGGGTTAGCCGTGAAAGTCTACGGGGTCTGCTACCCATGTTTTATTACTCGCTATACTCTGTTATTCTCAGGAGTTTATCCTTGTAGATTAAAGAAGTCGAGAGGTAGTGAAGATGTGGAGTGCTGAAAGGTTGAGCCACATATGATGCCGTGAGTGGTGTACTGTTGGTGTCACCGTTGCTGTCATCACCGTTGCTGCTATCTCCGTTGCTGCTATCACCGTTGCTGTTATCTCCGTTGCTGCTATCACCGTTGCTGTTATCTCCGTTGCTGCTATCACCGTTGCTGCCATCTCCGTTGCTGCCATCTCCGTTGCTGCTATCTCCGTTGCTGCCATCTCCGTTGCTGCCATCTCCGTTGCTGCCATCTCCGTTGCTGCCATCTCCGTTGCTGCTATCTCCGTTGCTGCCATCTCCGTTGCTGCCATCTCCGTTGCTGCTATCACCGTTGCTGCTATCGCCGTTGCTGCTATCTCCGTTGCTGCTATCTCCGTTGCTGCTATCTCCGTTGCTGCCATCACCGTTGCTGCCATCACCGCTGCTGCCATCACCGCTGCTGCCATCACCGTTACTGCCATCACCGTTGCTGCCATCACCGTTGCTGCCATCACCGCTGCTGCCATCACCGTTGCTGCCATCACTGTTGCT
The DNA here is from genome assembly GCF_020424385.1 of Procambarus clarkii. Classification (NCBI taxonomy): domain Eukaryota; kingdom Metazoa; phylum Arthropoda; class Malacostraca; order Decapoda; family Cambaridae; genus Procambarus; species Procambarus clarkii. Next base: position 41,566 of record NW_025552143.1, read on the forward strand.
GCCATCACCGTTGCTGCGATCACCGCTGCTGCCATCTCCGTTGCTGCCATCTTCGCTGTTGCCATCACCATTGCTGCCATCTCCGTTGCTGCCATCACCGTTGCTGCCATCACCGTTGCTGCCATCACCGTTGCTGCCATCACCGTTGCTGCCATCACCGTTGCTGCCATCACCGTTGCTGCCATCACAGCTGCTGCCATCACCAATGATTTACTGATTAAGAGACTGCGAATACTACAATGTGTAGAGGGGATTTAATCCGTGTGAAAGTCAAATATTGACAGTTTCTTACGCGATCAATACAATTAGTCTGCCTCAAGTAGTCTACCCCTGCGAGAACCACCACCCCTTAAGCTCGCACGCCACCACACACCACCACACACTACCACACACCACCACACACCACCACACACCCCCACACACCCCCACACACCCCCACACACCACCACACACCACCACACACCCCCACACACACCACCACACACCATCACACACCACCACACAACCACCCACCCCACCACACACCACCACACACCCCCACACACCCCCACACACCACCACACACCACCACACACACACCACACACCACCACCCACCACCACAACCACCCACCCACCCCCCACACACCACCACACACCCCCACACACCACCACCACACCCCCACACACCACCACACACCACCACCCACCCCCACACACCAACACACACCACCACTCACTCCCACACACCACCAACCCATCACACACACCACCACAACCACCCACCCACCCCGCTCACACACCCCCACACGCCAGCACACACCACCACACACCACCACACACCACATCCACCCACCACCACACACCACCACACACCACCACTCACCCCCAGACACCCCCACACACCCCCACACACCCCCACACACCACCACACACCACCACACACCACCACACACCACCACACACCACCACACACCACCACACACCCCCACACACCCCCCACAACCACCCACCCCTCTCACACTCCACCACTCCCCACCCACCACACAGAATCCCCTTGTGTTATTAGCATTAAAACGTTTCGGCCCTCTCTGACGAGTGCCAATCCCCAGTGCGGCGTCGCTGGCCAAGGCACAGGGACCAGCAGCGACTAATGGTGTGCAATAAGCGGTGATTTATCACCAGCAAATGGATATCGACCAGACATATACTGCTTGTGGAGCTAGTCCTCAATGGCCACTCTTCTTGATCCGGTAAAGTGGGTAGTGTTTGTAGTTATAATTGTTTAGAGGGATATTAGAAGCTTAATACTTCAGGGGTAAATGGGATGGTGGTGGCAGGAGCAACGAGTAAAGATGGAAGACAGTAGCAGCAGCAGTAGCAGCAGCAGCAGCAGCAGAAGCCGTAGCAGTAGCAGCAGCAGCAGCAGCAGAAGCCGTAGCAGCAGCAGCAGCAGCAGCAGAAGCCGTAGCAGCAGCAGCAGCAGCCTTAGCAGCAGAAGCCGTAGCCGCAGAAGCAGCAGCAGCAGCAGAAGCCTTAGCAGCAGCAGCAGCAGCAGGAGCAGTGATCGGCTTACAGCGAGCGCTCACAATAAATGATTCTAACATGCTCTTATAGTCGGCAGGTGTCGCCCTGTGGACCTGATGCTCTCACCAACAATGGCATCAATTAGAGTTGTGTTTTATACATATAAAAAGGTTTAATTTTGGCTTAAGGGAGTTTTAAGTTTACGTTAACAGTGGTATTCAACACTAGTGATTTACGAGAGCAGTTTCCGGTATCATCGTTGTTATTGATCGAATTCTTTGATTAAAAATAGTATTTTTTGTGGTTTCCGACGCCTAAAAGGGTTTATTTATAATAATAATTTGTATTTGCAAGAAGGTACAATAGGTTGGCGAGAGATTATATAGGACTGGTGTTTTGACATTCATGTAAAGCCACTAACACGAATCGCGTTTCGAGCAGAAACTGGCAAATTTGAACGTGTATCTGTTCAAAGTCCATTTTCCCCAAGAGGAATTGTTGTAATATGGATGTTGTAATACGCTGTAATATCTGGTTCTTTCTACAACATGAAGGTTTAGATGCGGACCTCCAATATTACCTCTGTAGCTCGTAAATTAAGAACGGTACAGCGAAATCTATTTAGCAAAATATATTGTATAGCTTTGAGAGTACAATGCACACAGCGCCATATATATATATATATATATATATATATATATATATATATATATATATATATATATATATATATATATATATATATATATATATATATATTGCATCATGCAGTGAGGTTACTTAGTTTATCAACTTGCAGGTCCACGTTGATATCATATCTCAACTGATCCTATACTGCCTGCCAAAACTTGTAAAGCGGAAACCTGAAACTTTCAATCTTTGCTCTTGTAGTATTTCTTAAGTTTGCGGAAGAAAGTTGAGACGTTGCAGGTCTCTAATGTTGGAGGCGTTTTCTAATTGTGGTGATGGGGCAATTGAATGGTTTGATAGAGATTATACTGTATCTCCCTAGTTTCCTTTCTCCTTTTCCTCCTTTATAAATTGAGTATTATAAGGTGGTCCTTTACGTCCTCTTCAGTTCCACAAAAGCAGTGGAATCACCTCTGAGATTTGTGTATGGATTAGAAAGCCAGATAAAAGATACCATTTGGGAGATGAAATCCTTCAAGATCAGAGAGAGAGAGACCTGGGAGATGATATCATGCCAGACCTGTCCCCTGAAACCCACATAAAGATATCATCAGCGGCATAAGCGCTTTGGCCAACATAAGAGCGGCCTTTAGAAACTTGTTTAAGGAATCATTCAGAACCTTGTATACCACATATGTCAGACCAATCCTGGAGTATGCAGCCCCAGCATGGAGTCCATATCTCGTCAACCATAAGACTAAATTGGAGAAGGTTCAGAGGTTTGCCACCAAATTAGTACTCGAGCTGAGGGGCATGAACTGTGAGGAGAGACTACGGGAACTAAACCTCACGTCGCTGAAAGAAAGAAGAGCAAGGGAAGACATGACCACCACATACAAGAGTCTCAGAGCAATTCATAGGGTGGATAAAGCAAGTTTATTTAATACAATGACCACATGCAATAGGGGAAGGTGTCGAAATTGAGTACTCAAATGAGCCATAGAGACATTAGATAAAAAAAATTTAGTGTTTGAGTAGTTGACAAATAGAATGCATTATGACGTGATGAGGTGAAGGCAGAATCCATACACAGTTTCAAGTGTAGACATGGTAGACAAATAGGCTCAGGAACGTGTACACCAGTTAATTGACAGTTGAGAGGCTGGACCAGAGAGCCGAAGCTCAACCCCCGCAAGCAGCACAACTAGACGAGTACATCTTGAACCCCCCCTCCCCCAATCCCTCACTCCCCCTCAGTAACTCAGGCATAAGATGGCTTTCACTCTCTCTCTCTCTCCCGGTCCAATATCCGAAGTTTAATCTAAAGTTTACCTCCAGTATCGGTGAGTGGAGAAAGATTTCGGTCGAGACTGTAGCGAGGACTCGCGGGCTGTGTTCCAGACCTCACCATAGTTCCCTGGTGTGCAGCAGGCGTTCACTTGGTACACTTGAAGGATATTGAACTTTTTTGGGGTTTACACAGGTGGGTACTGGAAGATGCAACTTCTGTTACCTGTTAGCAGGCTGATAAAGCTTTCCCTTCCTATAGCTCATGGGATGTGTTCCCCACAACGTAGCCTCAATGTGTTATTAAAACTTTGATAACACTTAAATAACGTTAAAAAAAACATGTTTACATGTTAAAAACACTTAAATCACATACACAAATGCAATCTTTAGATTATTTGTTTTGAATACAGTATTCAGAGTAAAGGAACACTTACTGGCTGTAGTTGATAAACGGCAGAAGAGGAGAAAATAATGCAAGTAATGCTGTCAAGAGTTACCTGTCAGCATTTTGACTGGCAGGTAACTAACATCAAACGCTGATGAACGGCCAGATATTTTACCGACAGCCGCTCTGATTGGTCGTGAAGCGGCCTGTACTAATAGGCTGAGCTAGGCAGTAATATTTACACTTTAACCACTTACCTCCCCGGGGATTTTAGAACTACTCTCGATGAGTGATTATCAAACCGGAAATTAACTATTCCTAACTAAAACATACACTGTGACTTTAAAATTAATGCCATTAAATAATCCAGATTAAATTAAAATAATTCGCTCCAGAATTCAACATCTAATGACGTCACATGTAGAATGATTCGGCCAATCAGGGCGCTTCTGGGAAGATCGGTTTGTAGTGGTCTGCCACCTGGCGGCGACGTCTGTAACCTTTACATCTTGTCTTTAACAGATAGATATTATGCTGGGAGGGGGGGGGGGAATACACGAGAGAGAGAAATCACAGTAACGTGAAATATCGATGAAAAAATCCACAAAAGCCGTGATGAGGATTCGAACCTATGTGCAGGGTGTTCCCTGACACATTAAATTAAAAAAATTAATTTTAATTAAATTAAAAAAAGAATAGTAATAAAGTATCATATATATTTACACAAATTAGAACACTTAAGTAATAGAAAAGTGAAGCACTTTAGATTCAGAAAACAAATTTGGTAAAATCCAGTTTGGAAATTGGGTTGTGAATTTATGGGACAAATTACCAGATAACACTAATGTGTAACTCTTCCTGTTTCTGGGTAATAAATGTTTCCTGATAGTTTGTGCCTACATAGTATAGAAAATGGTTATCATTCCCTTTAAAATATGCACTGATCTTTGTCTAAGACAGCCGTGGGAAGACGTCCTGAGAGCACCTGAAGGGCTGACAGCTTATGAAACAAAGCGTCACAGCTCTAGACAAAAGTCGGCCGCCTTCAGGGACCTTCAGGACGCTGTCCCTAAGTTCTCTTAGCAAAGAGTGTGTGTGTGTGTGTGTGTGTGTGTGTGTGTGTGTGTGTGTGTGTGTGTGTGTGTGTGTGTGAGGGAGGGAGACAGCACGCCCCCTGCCAGCAGTGTGAAATACCGTCTTGTTTATCACAACAAGGACAATTCTTCACAACTTTACATCTCATAAATATTGTCAGAGCTCCTCCTCTGTCTCTTTAACGCTCTGCCTTGTTTCCATCCTCTTCATCTGCTGCTTTCTCCTCATCCTTCACCCCATCCTTCTCATCTCTTGCTGCTATTTTCCTCCCTTTTCCATTCGTCCAGTTTCCAACTGTCACCTTTTTCCTCTTATTATTTTCTTCTCCAGGTAGGTCTCTCTCTCTCTCTCTCTCTCTCTCTCTCTCTCTCTCTCTCTCTCTCTCTCTCTCTCTCTCTCTCTCTCTCTCTCTCTCTCTCTCTCTCTCTCTCTCTCTCTCTCTCTCTCTATGTGTAAAAGTACACTGATCAAGTGTACATAGCAGTCTGGACACGTAGAGCAGAGCAAAGCTCTGTAATTATGTAATCATGCACAGTTTATCTGGCAACCTAGCGCTCACGGGCAAGTTAATAGGGAAGCAGGCAAGGAGGCAGGTAGGGAGGTAGGGATGCAGGTAAGCAAGTAAGGAAGCGGACAAGCAAGCCAGCAATTAGGTTGGCAGGCAAGGAGGCAGGCTGGCAGGCAAGGAGGCAGGCAGGCAGGCAGGCAGACAGGCAAACTAGCAAGGAAGGGAGTAGGTAGGTGGGCCAATAATCAGGCAGGCAAGCAGAGAGAGAGAGAGAGAGAGAGAGAGGAAGGAAGAAAAATAAGAGAACCCGAGCGAGTCTGTTGCGTCCCAAAGCAGCCAATCACGGCCAGATATTTCTGCATCGTGTTTTCATTTCACGGGTCATTTTCACGTGATTATTCGCTTCCTTCTGCGTGGTATTTATTTCCCCCTCCTCCTGCCTTTGCGTCCACCTCCATTACCTCTCCTCCATCACGCTCTCCTTCCTTCCTCCCAGACTCTCTTGTCTCCTTTATCACTCCTCTCCCCCTCCTCCACGTCTCGTCTTTCTTGGTTATATTCGCTCTCCCTTCTCCTTCATATATTTTTCCCTATATATATATTTTTGTTCAGTTTTGGCGTTTCTTTAGTTATTTCTTATGGCTCATTACTGGTGCATTTGTCAAGAATTTGTTGTTGTTTGTTCAGCTTGACGAAGCTTGTCCCATCGCCCGTCATGTCCCAAATCTGGGACATGACACGTCCCTGGGGCACTCCACCGCCGTCCCCAGGGGCCACTTCGCAGCCGTCCCCAGGGGCCACTCCGCAGCCGCCTCCCCCTGGCCTCCGTAGGCAGCATCTAAACATCTTACGAGGCATTAATACAGGAATTGATTCTCATTTCTTAAAGTTACACTGAAGTTCTCTGTCAGGGCGACTCCATACACCTCCCTCTCTTACTGGATGTAGAGGGCCTTACTGCCTCTTCGGTCCCTCTCTTTACTGCCTCTTCGGTCCCTCTCTTTACTGCTTCTTCGGTCCCTCTCTTTACTGCCTCTTCGGTCCCTCTCTTTACTGCTTCTTCGGTCCCTCTCTTTACTGCCTCCTCGGTCCCTCTCTTTACTGCCTCTTCGGTCCCTCTCTTTACTGCCTCCTCTTGTTGTTTTTACCAGTTCTCTGTAATGATGCTATGGTGTCCCTTCGTTGTTTCTTAGATCATCATTTCAGCTTTACTTTACTCAGTTTTTTCTAGTTTCTTCTCTAGTTCTTCTTCATGCTTCCAGTTTCTTATGCTTCCGTTTTACTTTTCAGTTTCTGTTGATCCACTTCTGTTTATTGGGATGTGTGTGTGTGTGTCTCCTGTTGATATCTCTGTTGTCACTTGGTGTGTGTCTCCTGTTGATATCTCTGTTGTCACTTGGTGTGTGTCTCCTGTTGATATCTCTGTTGTCACTTGGTGTGTGTCTCCTGTTGATATCTCTGTTGTCACTTGGTGTGTGGCTTCTGTGCTTCTATTGGTTGTTTCTTGTGTGGGTCTTCTGTCGCTTCCTTCTCCTTTACTGTCTCTTCCTGTGTCTTTATTGCTGTGATTGTCATTTATACCTTTATCACACCCTTTCTCTGTGCGTGGTCACCGTTGCATTGGAACATTGTGTTTCTGGAACAACATGAACAAGATCCCTTTATCTTAAGACCTGAAATAGCAGCGTCTTTGGGACACCAGTAGTGAGGACCGTATTAGTGTGACGACGACCTCACCAGCTCCTTCAAGAGGTCCGATAAGGTTATAGCAAGTGTCCCGTCAGCGGTGTTCGCCTCGTGGGCCCCTGGGAGATCGCCTGGTGCCCAGACGAGATATAAAATAATATACTCGTGGAAAATACTAGAGGGCCAGGTCCCAAATCTACACAGTAAAATAACAACGTACTGGAGTGAACGATATGGAAGAAAATGCAGAACAGAACCAGTGAAGAGCAGGGGTGCCATAGGCACAATCAGAGAACATGTATAAACATCAGAGGTCCACAGTTGTTCAACAAACAGTTCACAGTTACAAACCCAATAGGATTTCAACCTAGATTCAACAGAGTAGATGTTGTTGTTAAACACATGGGGCATAATCTTACTGAAGCGAACATAAGAGTCATAAAGATTCATACTCCGCCTAAGTAAAACAGAAACAAGAAACAAGTAACACTTACTTGCCCATAAACAAAGGGTCCGAGCAGAAATATCCATGCAAAAAAAAATACACCTAGCGGGTATAAGAAATATTGACGAAACAAACGTGGACATCTTCAAGAAACCAATTATAGTTTTCTTCAAGAGGTGCCGAACCAACCGGGCTGTGGTGGATATGTGGGGCCAGCGGGCCGCTCCAAGCAACAGCCTGTTGGACCAAGCTCTCACAAGACAAATCTGGCCCCAGGCCGGGCTTGGGGAGTAGAAGGACTCTTAGAACTCCATCCAGGTGCAATCCAGGTGTCAGATGTGGCCTGGGTTGACACCAAGTGTGGAATAACGCTATCAAATGTGAAGAGAAGTGGAGGATAGTGAAGAAGGTGGAAGAAACAAAGGGGAAGAAGGAGATAGGTAAGAGGAGACGATAAGGGTTCCTGCGAAGATGAATGACCTGCTGACGGACGATAAAATGACTCAGACAGCTATTGAGGAGGAAGGAGGAGAGGAGAAATGAGATAAATAGATGAGAGAGAATGAGAGGGTAAAAAGAACATAAAATGAGAGAAAGGGGGGAAATACAAGTGATAGAAACTATATGAAAGGAATCCATCGACAACAATCGACTCCCCCTTGATTTTGAAGGGGTGACCTCTTGACCTCCCCCCCCCCCCTAGAGATGAGACAGGGGGGGGATGAACAAGGGTGTTATTTTAGCCAAGGAAGCCATGAGAAAGATGAGGAAACTCGAGCAAAATTAAATATGAGAAAACTGTGGAACAAAAGTTTTTTAATTACTAATTTTTGTTTGTATTTTCCCAAGATTATGTAGTGTTTAGATGGCAGCCACTTTCCTCCCCCTGTGGAGGGTAGCCACTTTCCTTCCCCCTGTGGAGGGCAGCCACTTTCCTCCCCCCTGTGGAGGGTAGCCACTTTCCTTCCCCCTGTGGAGGGTAGCCACTTTCCTTCCCCCTGTGGAGGGCAGCCACTTTCCTCCCCCCTGCGGAGGGCAGCCACTTTCCTTCCCCCTGTGGACGGCAGCCACTTTTCTTCCCCCTGTGGAGGGCAGCCACTTTCCTCCCCCTGTGGAGGGCAGCCACTTTCCTCCCCCCCTGTGGACGACAGGCACTGCCCTAACACTTCATTTATTTTACCATTGACAGTCACTTGACAATTCTCTAGCCACCACACATATAGCATACATGTATATAATCTAATATGTGGGGATATAATGGAAATATACAAATGTAAATATATCCACATACTTCCACAGAACACTAATGTTATGTACTCTCTCTCAACCTAAGGCGTCTTCTGGTATATACATAAGTAAATAAATAAATTGTTAGTCATATGAGAAGTGGTTTTCACCCAATTCATCATCTTAGTGAGCTGATGAATCTGTCTATAATGAAAACTAAAAATGAATCGGGTTTTCAGGATGAATAAAAAAAAGTTATACTTGTGAAGCAACTTAATGGATTGGTGAATCAGCCAAATGGCATAACGAATCAGATTAGGGGATTAGAGGTAATTTTTCCCCCGGTGCTGAGAAATCAGCTTAGTTAAGTGATCAAATTGTAAATTGCTATGTAAGCTCGGTAATTGATAAAAAAATCTGCGAAAAATATCTGAATCAGCTTGGTGAATTGACAGATTAGTTAACAGCGAAGTAAGCTTGCTGGATGAGGGGGGGGGGGGACGCTGATAAAACATTACCTGCTAATCGCCTTTGTTACGTTATATAAACTTATCTTTGGGAAAATGGGTAATGGGTAGTGCCTCTTCACCCCATCTGACCCCCTCTGACACCCCCCTTGCACTCCCTTACCCACCCCTTACCCACACCTCCCCCTCTCGAGTGAGAGAAGCTCCGTATTTTGACCTTTTGTTTTTCAACCCTTCCACTTGCAACAAGAACAGTGAGTGGTGTGTGTGCGTGCGTGTGTGCGTGCGTGTGTGCGTGCGTGTGTGTGAGTGTGAGTGTGAGTGTGAGTGTGAGTGTGTGTGTGTGTGTGTGTGTGTGTGTGTGTGTGTGTGTGTGTGTGTGTGTGTGTGTGTGTGTGTGCATAATTGAAATCATCAAAATATGCAAGTTTTTGAAACTGTAAAAGATGCAAGTGCGCTAAGCGAGAATACTTGCCGGCCTTTTAAGTTACACACACGCTTAACTCAGGGGGGCACTTAATGGCCCTTAGGGCGCCCCTGCTCCTCCTTGTCCGAACGACATTGTCCCCCTCTTAAAGTCGTCCGCCTCCTTGTAGAACGCCCCGATTTCCAGGGCGTTCGTGAGCCTCGCTTCCCGACCCGTTCCTCGATAGAATCCTTAGTGAATCCGATGACTCTGACATCTCCCGCCTAGTGTGCCTTTGTCCTCGAATTGGCGCCTTCGATGTCTGCCCTGCTTGATGCCTTCTGTTGATAATTGCTATCACTTGCCCCCCCCCCAAGCCTCTTGCTTGCTTGCTTGCGTCTATTTCCCAGCATGCATATGTCGTCTGTGGCTTCCTCAGTTCTCATAGAGATTATCTTGTGTGTTGGAGGAGGGTGGCTTTACCCGTTTCTCAAGGGTCGCGTGGCTTTCCGACCCCCCTAACCCTCTCTCCACCTGGTGGGTTGTGGGGAGAAAGGGTGGCTTTACTTCCCCCGAGCCTGGCAGGGTGCTCCCACCAGGAGGTTTCTCCCCGGGACGAAGCCAGCCAGCCACATCCAGCTTCCTAATGGATTTCCAAATGTATTTCAAATCCCTCAACGTGCATTGTATTTTATGCCTGTGTAATCCTCTTTTCATAGCTTCTGCAATTGTAAGTGTGGTAAAGAGCGAGGAGGCCAGCTGGAGGGAGAGCCAGGAGAAGCAAATAAAAAAAAGCTAGGCCGGATAGAGAGAACAGGGAGAAGTAAAGAAGGGCAGGCCGGATAGAGAGAACAGGGATAGTTGGGGAAAGGATAGGCAGAATATTTTCCACACGAGACTGTCCACCACCGCCGCCAACCTGCTGCTGCTCTCAGCTGTTGCGTTGGGTCGTCTCCTATCCTCTACCCTGTATACCCCCCCCTACCCCCACCCGCCCCCACCCCCCCATCCCTCTCCTCTGTCCCTTCCCATCCTACTCCCCCTCCCTCCCTCTCTCGTCAGCTGTGTGTCCACCTCTTACCTTCGTTCTATCCTCCCTCTCCCTCTCTCTCCCTTCCCTCTCTCTCTCTCTCCCTTCCCTCTCTCTCTCTCTCTCTCTCTCTCTCTCTCTCTCTCTCTCTCTCTCTCTCTCTCTCTCTCTCTCTCTCTCTCTCTCTCTCTCTCTCTCTCTACTACCATCAGTATAATCACACAACTTAATACACCTCCAACGTTGAAAATACTTACTCACCAAGACAATTATACAATACAGGTATAATTCCCATTTCTCCCATAGATGTTAATCACATATTTATTAAAGAAACATATAGTTTTATACTCTTAATTTGCTTCAATGTCTTCCATTTTAATGATATTCTCTGCAGCCACAGTTGACTAATAACATTTTCATTATCGGCCGTGTCTATTATTAAATAGTTTGGTGTATAGTGAATAAGTGAATAGTGAATAAGCAACATTCTACTAAACCGACCAAGTTGTCTCAACGTAACGGAAAAGTGTGGCACCTTGCTTAACCGGATGCAACTCCCTAAAATCACTGTGATAGCACATTCCGCCCGCTTAACCGGCCATGAACAACGGTATACGATCTGTATCTGACGTCCGGAGTCTCCATGGAGCCCGCAGCTTTGCAGGCAGAGCTTCAGCAAGCGAACGTATCCGGCCGTTCTCGTTCGAACAGGCGGGCTTGGGCCGGATAGCAGGCGACCAGGGGGTAGAAACCCGTGATGGTTTTCCGATGGCAACACCATTTTTCTCATAACCTCCCCCCCCCCCACTTACCCATAACACTCCCTCCCTTACCCATAAGCCCCCCCCCCCACCCATCCCCTCTCCCTAACCCCCCTCTTTACTCTTCCTACCCAGGCTTCGTGCCCTTCCTCTTACTCTTCTCCCCTCTTCTTCTACTTCCTATTGCTCCTTCTCTTACCCTTGCCTTCTATTACCTGCTCTTGAAGCAGCAGCGACGATTCACTAAAGGTATTACTTCTAATTCAAGGTTCAATATCTGATCTTTTATTTAATAGACGAGCCCCGGCACTTTCCTTCCCCCTATGGAGGATAGGCACTTTCCTTCCCCCTATGGAGGATAGGCACTTTCCTTCCCCCTATGGAGGATAGGCACTTTCCTTCCCCCTATGGAGGATAGGCACTTTCCTTCTCCTTGTGGAGGGGGGAGGAAATATCTAAGTCCAGGAAGGTGTGTGTGTGTGTGTGTGTGTTTAGCGACGTCGCTGCCATCTCGTAGTGCAGTTGGCTTCGTTCTCGGTTCGGAACAGGAATTCGTGAGTTCGATTACCGGGGCGGGACACGGTTCCTTTCACCTCATACACATGTTCACCTAGCCGCAAACAGGTACCATGGTTAGGCAACCGTTGTGCTGCATCCTGCGAATAGTCAGCAGTTCCATCTTTGGGAACCCTCAATACAAGCCCAATATATCTAATGTATATATGTGAAAACTGACCTCTCAGTCACCAGGTATGTGTGGGACTTGGCCCCCGTCTCGAAGACCAGGTAGACCTTCCAAGCCTACCAGAAGTCTAAATGCTTCTACCAGAAGTACCAAAAGTCTAAATGCTCGATTATAACTGCCGGGAAATTCTGTGGAAAGCCTCCCAGAACTCTCAACTGGCGCCTAAAACTCTGGAGAGAGAGAGAGATTCCAAGACTCCTGAGATGTAAATCGTGTCCCTTCCTCGAGGTCTGACTCTATGTAGTGCTGGAGAGTGTTAATGTGGTGTTATAAACGGCTATAAGCTCCATGAACACATAAACACAAATCTTCACTAGGCTCAGTTATCCCATACCCACCAACAATCATCCTGCAAAGTTTAGTGAGGCTAATCCAAGCGTTTTCCTTCCAACCTATGGACATTGACATTGTTTTATTTATAGATATACGAGTAATTGATCTCGCAAAGGAGGATATAAGGGTTTCTGCGGCGTCCCAAGGATGATAGATGACTATCTTGGCATCCCAAAGAGGATAGAGAAGTAGCTGAGCGTCCTAAGGAAGGCGAAGAAGTGCTTGTAGGATAGTTCCTTCTGCACCAGATGCCTCGTCGGGGTCGTGTGTGTGTGTGTGTGTGTGTGTGTGTGTGTGTGTGTGTGTGTGTGGCGAGGGGTCGTGTGTGTGTGTGTGTGTGTGTGTGTGTGTGTGTGGCGAGGGGTCGTGTGTGTGTGGCGAGGGGTCGTGTGTGTCTGTGGCGAAAGGTCGTGTGTGTGTGTGTGTGTGTGTGTGTGTGTGTGTGTGTGTGTGTGTGTGTGTGTGTGTGTGTGTGTGTGTGGCGACGTCTCACAGGGTGTTGACAGTGAACTGTGTTACCATTTCAAGACACACTGTGGGTCACTGTAGCGAGAAAAGTGCTTAAAGTGACGGCTATGTGTCCGCCCCTCCGGACGACCTGGTCAACGAGAGGTGCCGCGTTCAGCGGGAAAGTTTGAATTTATTAACACTTGCCGGGAGAGTTGTATTTTATACAAGAGCCTAGCGAGCCCCCCCCCCCCCCACCCCCCTCCCTCCCCTACCCCGGACCTCTGGGGTGTGTCATCTGTTTGGTAAATACAGTAGTTCGTCCTACGTGTGCCGGAGCACTCATGGTGCACAAACGGACGTGTAGGAGCCCCCATGGTGCACAAATGTACGTGCAGGAGCCCCCATGGTGCACGAAAATGCGTGCAGGAACCTATGGTGCACGAAAGTGCGTACAGGAACCCATGGTGCACAAAATACATGCAGGAATTGCCTTGAAGCACGAAAGTATGTGCGAGACGATATCCACGTAATATCATTGATATTTCTGACCAATATATGGATTACGCTACGCTCCGTTATCGTACGATATCCTAAGTTACGATTCGTAACGCCAATATTAGCCTTTGTAAACAATTGCGGCCGTAACACCTGACGTTTCAGTGGCCGCCGTCATTTTGTCGTTGTTATACAAGTTTTGTGCCACATACGTCAGTTATATTAGAATAATTAGGTTATTAAATTCAAAATTGCGATCAGTTTACAGTATCGCGCACCTGGCACACATTGCAAGTGACGTCACTAAAGAACGCGTAACTGTTGTCGTACCGCACCAACGCGTTTTAACCCGCTTTAAGAGACGAATACACGTGTTAACCATCCAATTGGCACGGCGCCGACTGTATCCACATATGGTAGTGCTCTTGGGGGGGAGGAGGAGGTCGATATCAAACGAGTTTTGCCTATAACGAAATAAAATACATACCCGCTGTGCCCTGACTGCACGTTAACACGTCAAGGCTCCGTACGATGACTTTCCTCCTAGTTGCCTTTGAGGAGATATCGTTTGCTCAACACACATAAACAAAGATATATATCATGGCCTCAGAGCGAAGATTTCCTGCTCGTAAGCCAATAGAGAAGGAGGGTTTGTGCGATAGCAAATCTCCCTCGCTCATATCCAAAAGGTATTCCACATCCATAAATAAGGCGAAGGACTGGCGGTTTAGGCGCCAGGAGGAGAGAGAAACCCTAATTTACTTCGGCACTTGGAGACGGGGAAGGTGATCCCACCATGCCAGACGAAGACCCATTGTGTCGTCCGTCTGTCATTGTCGTGATACTTGATGTGTCCTGATACTTGATGTGTTCTGATACTTGATGTGTGGTGATACTTGATGTGTCCTGATACTTGATGTGTGGTGATACTTGATGTGTCCTGATACTTGATGTGTCCTGATACTTGATGTGTGGGTGATATTTGATGGGTCCTGATACTTGATGTGTGGGTGATACTTGATGGGTCCTGATACTTGATGTGTAGTGATACGTGATGTGTCCTGATACTTGATGTGTCCTGATACTTGATGTGTCCTGATACTTGATATGTCCTGATACTTGATGTGTCCTGGTACTTGATGTGTCTTAATACTTGATAAGCTGTTTCATCGGAATGGTTACTGGTAGTTACCCATAAGCCTGTGTTATTGGTAGTTCTGGTACCCCCTACAACAGTGTTACTGGTAGTTCTGGTACCCCCTACAACAGTGTTACTGGCAGTTCTGGTACCCCCTATAACAGTGTTACTGGTAGTTCTGGTACCCCCTACAACAGTGTTATTGGTAGTTCTGGTACCCCCTACAACAGTGTTACTGGCAGTTCTGGTACCCCCTATAACAGTGTTACTGGTAGTTCTGGTACCCCCTACAACAGTGTTATTGGTAGTTCTGGTACCCCCTACAACAGTGTTACTGGCAGTTCTGGTACCCCCTACAACAGTGTTACTGGTAGTTCTGGTACCCCCTACAACAGTGTTACTGGTAGTTCTGGTACCCCCTACAACAGTGTTACTGGTAGTTCTGGTACCCCCTATAACAGTGTTACTGGTAGTTCTGGTACCCCCTACAACAGTGTTCCTGGCAGTTCTGGTACCCCCTACAACAGTGTTACTGGTAGTTCTGGTACCCCCTACAACAGTGTTACTGGTAGTTCTGGTACCCCCTACAACAGTGTTACTGGCAGTTCTGGTACCCCCTACAACAGTGTTACTGGTAGTTCTGGTACCCCCTATAACAGTGTTACTGGTAGTTCTGGTACCCCCTATAACAGTGTTACTGGTAGTTCTGGTACCCCCTACAACAGTGTTACTGGTAGTTCTGGTACCCCCTACAACAGTGTTACTGGTAGTTCTGGTACCCCCTCCAACAGTGTTACTGGTAGTTCTGGTACCCCCTACAACAGTGTTACTGGCAGTTCTGGTACCCCCTATAACAGTGTTACTGGCAGTTCTGGTACCCCCTACAACAGTGTTACTGGCAGTTCTGGTACCCCCTACAACAGTGTTACTGGTAGTTCTGGTACCCCCTATAACAGTGTTACTAGCAGTTCTGGTACCCCCTACAACAGTGTTACCGGTAGTTCTGGTACCCCCTACAACAGTGTTACTAGCAGTTCTGGTACCCCCTATAACAGTATTACTGGCAGTTCTGGTACCCCCTACAACAGTGTTACTGGCAGTTCTGGTACCCCCTACAACAGTGTTACTGGTAGTTCTGGTACCCCCTACAACAGTGTTACTGGCAGTTCTGGTACCCCCTACAACAGTGTTACTGGTAGTTCTGGTACCCCCTACAACAGTGTTACTGGCAGTTCTGGTACCCCCTACAACAGTGTTACTGGTAGTTCTGGTACCCCCTACAACAGTGTTACTGGTAGTTCTGGTACCCCCTACAACAGTGTTACTGGTAGTTCTGGTACCCCCTACAACAGTGTTACTGGTAGTTCTGGTACCCCCTACAACAGTGTTACTGGCAGTTCTGGTACTTCCTACAACAGTGTTACTGGCAGTTCTGGTACCCCCTACAACAGTGTTACTGGTAGTTCTGGTACCCCCTACAACAGTGTTACTGGTAGTTCTGGTACCCCCTACAACAGTGTTACTGGTAGTTCTGGTACCCCCTACAACAGTGTTACTGGTAGTTCTGGTACCCCCTACAACAGTGTTACTGGCAGTTCTGGTACCCCCTACAACAGTGTTACTGGTAGTTCTGGTACCCCCTACAACAGTGTTACTGGTAGTTCTGGTACCCCCTACAACAGTGTTACTGGTAGTTCTGGTACCCCCTACAACAGTGTTATTGGTAGTTCTGGTACCCCCTACAACAGTGTTATTGGTAGTTCTGGTACCCCCTACAACAGTGTTATTGGTAGTTCTGGTACCCCCTACAACAGTGTTATTGGTAGTTCTGGTACCCCCTACAACAGTGTTACTAGTAGTTCTGGTACCCCCTACAACAGTGTTACTGGTAGTTCTGGTACCCCCTACAACAGTGTTACTGGTAGTTCTGGTACCCCCTACAACAGTGTTATTGGTAGTTCTGGTACCCCCTATAACAGTGTTACTGGTAGTTCTGGTACCCCCTACAACAGTGTTATTGGTAGTTCTGGTACCCCCTACAACAGTGTTATTGGTAGTTCGCGTTCTGGGAAAAGTTGTTCCAGTGTCCTGAGGAGTAAAATATTGAGGCAAAAGGAGAAGAGACAAGTCTTCCCCCGCCAGGGAACAGGTCGAGGGATTTTGTCGGCGTGAACATTACCCAGAGTATTAAATCTCTCGGTTTTCCCCTCCCCACCATCTCCTGCTTTTCTTTTCACATTTGCTCCTGCTGGCTAGGATGGAGGAGGACAGCCGTGGAGGCGGCCTCTGCTTGCTGTCTGCTCAACTGCTTCCTGGATTACCATCTTCTTGGGAGATATTACCTGGGGCTCGTTCCTCTTCAGTCTGGCTTCCCAAAGCGGCGGTTCTACTGCTTCCTCGACGGCTCTTTTTTTTCCGCTGCTTTCTTGAATACTTTCTTTGTTATTTTCCTTGACCGCCGCATTTATTGTCTTAGGGATGATCTTCCTGGACGGTTTCCTAAACTGCTTTCACGACAGCTCCCTGGATCATCTTGACAGTTGTGCGCCCTTGTTGGCTTGTTGTCTATTTAGTCGTACTGGTTTGGCACTGTCGCTTCATAATTGAAATACAATAAATTGACTGACTAAAACATTTTGTAATATGTGTCGCTGAACCTTTACCGTACACAATACAATAATTCCCGGCACTTCTGCTAAAATTTTCCTTAAGACATCAATCTCAGTCATCCTAGAAATCAGTGAAAATCGTATCTTGGAAAATCTTACATCTCGGAGACTTGCATCAAAAGTACCTTTAAGTTTTTTGCCACTATCTTAAGACCCAAAAGATATTTCAAGACTTAGATACGTCAGTTCTGTAAGATCCTGCTTCGACCTTGTTTCTGGTACCACAACACCTAAGATAGCAGCTACCGCTCTACCAGAAGTTGTGGATTTGAAAGAAAAGTTGTTCGTCTCATAAGATGTGATCTCACATTATAAGGGTTTGGGTTACCTGTAACTTCCCTGGATCCTGTTCTCAGATTACTAACCCTCTCCCCCCCCCCCCTTCCACACACATAATTTAAATGAACAAATATATAATGTTACTGAATCATGAACTTAAACATATTTTACGAGGTTCTGCTACAGTCTGGGTGGAGGTGACCTGCTACAGTAGAGGGTGACCTGGTACACTAAGATGAATGATGATCTGCTACAGTAAGATGAATGATGATCTGCTACAGTAAGATGAGTGATGATCTGATACACTAGAGGGATGCAAAAGATTACAACCAGTTACAAGTGAGTGAGTGAGTGAGTGAGTGAGTGAGTGAGTGAGTGAGTGAGTGAGTGAGTGAGTGAGTGAGAGAGAGGAGAGGAAAGCTCTCACCTGCTCTGAGGGAGGTCGGAGGAGCCACCACCACGCCCGTGGGGTTCGAAGCCCGGCACTGGTAGACAGCGGCGTGTACATCCTGCCGGTAGTCGGTGCCGCTGAAGGGCCAGATCATCAGGGACCCGTTGCTCAGCACCTGCGTCAGGAAGAGTAGAGAGGGGGGTGTTACTCCAGGTGGGGGGAGGGGGGGAGGGGGGAGCCATACACTCAACCATACACGCCTGCACGCACGCTTGTATGGTTCCCTTCACGCACTATAGTTGTATACGGTATCGTCTGTGTGTGATTGTTTATGTTCGTGGATATATGTATGTCTCTCTCTCTCTCTCTCTCTCTCTCTCTCTCTCTCTCTCTCTCTCTCTCTCTCTCTCTCTCTCTCTCTCTCTCTCTCTCTCTCTCTCTCTCTCTCTCTCTCTCTCTCTCTCTCTCTCTCTCTCTCACACACACACACACACTCACACACTCACTCATTCCCGCCCCAAGACTCACCTCCCTCACCCCGGGGATATTGGTGACGGGGGAGTGGTCGAGGTTGAGCCAGGTGACCTGGGGTGGAGGGTCCCCCTTGGCCAGGCACCCCAGGGCGGCCCCGGAGGTGTTAGTGAAGGTCACGACCCCTGGGGGCGGGTCAACAAGCACAGGACCCGAAGGAGTGGTGTTCCCGCCGCCGCCCGCCATCAACATCGCCGTTCCTGCAATGTAAGAACGTATGGAGTGAAAAAAGCTGCACAGGTTATGGTCTATCTATATCTATACACGCTATATCTATATCTCTATACGCAGCCCGTTCTTCCGGGCGTTCCCAGCGTCGCTAAAATGATGTGCAAAATTGCTCCGAGCTAACCTACCCGAGGACCGCCCTCATACGAACAGAAAACGGTACATCGCGTCAATTTAGTAATTGGTTGCTCTACGAATGGAGTGTCGTGGTGGGAAAGGTGGAATGGTTGAAGGGGGGGGAGAGAGGGAGGGGGTGGTGCCTGACAGATCACAGATTGATTGACTGTGGACCGGCCATGAGCCACTAAAAATTAAAGAAACCATAGCAACAAAACTGGCCAATTAAAATATGCTAAAATCTTTCACCAAAAAAGTTTTGACAGCCCTTAATATAACGGCCAGTGTCAAAAGGTTCGTAAATTGAACTCTGATCCACGGACAATAATGAGTTTTGTGCGCAGGTAATATTTGTGGGATACACACGCACGCATGCAAGCACGCACGCACACACACACACACATATATTGGGAATTGACAGGGTTGATAAAGACAGGCTGTTTAACACAAGGGGCACACGCACTAGGGGACACAGGTGGAAACTGAGTGCCCAAATGAGCCACAGAGATATTAGAAAGAACTTTTTTAGTGTCAGAGTGGTTGACAAATGGAATGTATTAGGAAGTGATGTGGTGGAGGCTGACTCCATACACAGTTTCAAGTGTAGATATGATAGAGCCCAATAGGCTCAGGAACCTGTACACCTGTTGATTGACAGTTGAGAGGCGGGACCAAAGAGCCAGAGCTCAACCCCCGCAAGCACAACTAGGTGAGTATATACACACACACATACACACACACACACACACACACACACACACACACACACACACACACACACACACACACACACACACACACACACAATACTCGTTGCATCCCCCCCCCAAACAAAAAAATACAAATTGTAGGAAAAAATAATAATATAAACATATATACAATTTTGACAAATTTTTTTTGCATTCACATTTTATTTTATTTAATGGATGCGAAAGTTGATCACTTGAAAGGTTGTGTGTGTGTGATCACTTATATGATCACAATTGATCACTTATATGATCACTTATACGATCCACTCAGGAAGATCACTTGGATATATAAATAACAGGGATTAGTTTAGAGGGTTTATAATTATAAAACCAGGGGGCGTGGGGGGGGCGCATTTAAGAGGCTGTTAATTCACTGTATCAAGGTCGATGAATGCTTATCAATTTCTCGTTTGATGAGCCTAACTCTTGGGCTCTGCCTCATGGATATAAGTAGTTTAGCGGAGCAACTACTGATACTAATTCTTCGTTACGTCAAACAAGCTCTAATTTGCCTCCACGAGCGCAACGAACTTAATTCCTTAATTTACCCCAAGTTCACTTACGGGTAAATTGTAAGACCCAAGTGTCAACCCAAGTGTCACGGAAGACACTTGGAGTGTTAAGATTTTTTTTTAGCCTCGGCGATGATTCGTTACCAAGTGGGCAGCGAAAATAAGAGCGCCGAAGCATCATTGATGACTCAGATTCATCATTGATGAATCGGAGTCATCACTGATGACACCGATTCGGCGTCGAAGCGACGACCCTCTTGGAAATTATGCCCACTGGGTATAATTTTTCCCAGTGGGCATTGTAGACTTCGTCTGAGCCTTCACTCGCTACCTCCCGTCTGAGGTAGCGAGTGAAGCACAAGCACAAGCGAGTGAAGCACTTTACACAAGCGAGTGAAGCACTTTACACAAGCGAGTGAAGCACTTTACACAAGCTTAGTGCTTGTGTAAAAACTCACAAAATCGACGCGTGAGCTCCACCTGATCACCCAGGTGGACCGGTGGTCATCCTTCACTCGTGATGGAGCGAGTTGCTAGACTTCGAAGGATAGAGTAGCAGCCAATCTACTCAATCCGTTATTAAACTAGACTCACTAACCTCGGCTAGAACCCTGCAACACCTCCAGAGAGGAGATCATTGCCAGGTTGCATTGCATGAAAATGTGAAGCTTTAACCGTGGCAAATCTAGTTTTGAAGGGATGAGAGCTCTCAAGTGATAGAGGAAGACAGCTAGCTGCTAACGTAATCATTTCTTGATGCTTATGTAGCTGGCTGACTGGCTGCCGAACTGCCAACGTGGCTTTCCTGAGCAGCGTTCGACTCCTGCTTGAGCTTGACGAGACGTGAGTGTATTTTACGACCAGGTTTCAAAATTCAGTCGAAACTTTAAAATTGCTATACATTTAACTTGAATATGAGTGTGTGTGTAGCAGGTGGGTGATGACCATATGGTTGATAAGGCTAAGAACAAATATATAAAATCTATCTCTGAAGTCTTTTAAAAATTTGCAATAATAATGAAATATAAAAAAACATTCGTTTTAGCTCATCTCTTATTATATGTCCGGATTCATCGCTCCTATAGTTTGATGAGGAGGCCGGATGTAGCCGGATTCTACACCTCCTACAATCAACAAAAAAAAAAAACATGTTTTTCCAAAACAGAGCCATTATGCACTGGCCGGTACCTCGCTCTTCACACGAAGCTGTATCCAAATCGCTCGATCCGTTCGCTAGTTATTTTACAGACAGACAAACATGGATACAAACACTTCTCCCTAAAAACGAACCAATACATCATGGACGCCATATGCAAAACTCTACGTTAGCTGCTGCAGCCGTTGCCTTAGTGTGCGTTGCCTTGAGTAATGACAAATTTCCTTGTCGACAAGACCACACACACTAGACGTTGAAGGGACGACGACGTTTCGGTCCGTCCTAGACCGACATTCTCAAGTCGATTCGACTTGAGAATGGTCCAGGACGGACCGAAACGTCGTCGTCCCTTCAACTTCTAGTGTGTGGTCTGGTCAACATACTTCAGCCACGTTATTGTGACTCATCGCCTGCAAATTTCCTTGTCATTCATTTCCCTAATATTTGTCTGTCTGTCTCTGTCTGTCTGTCTGTCTGTCTCTGTCTCTGTCTGTCTGTCTGTCTCTGTCTGTCTGTCTGTCTCTGTCTCTGTCTCTGTCTGTCTGTCTGTCTCTGTCTCTGTCTCTGTCTGTCTGTCTGTCTCTGTCTCTGTCTGTCTGTCTGTCTCTGTCTGTCTGTCTGTCTCTGTCTCTGTCTGTCTGTTTGTCTGTGTCTGGTGTATCAGGTCTACAGGTTAGAATAAAGCAACGTGGGACGGTGGAACTCCCAAAGCCAGATATTTTTTTAATTAAGGAATTACTGACACAAAGAATTTTGCATATGGCGTTCATGACGGATTGGTTTGTTTTCCGGGGAATTCTTTTCGCTCCCGGCACCATGTGTGTGTGTGTGTGTCTGTCTGTAAAATAACTTGTTGATCTGCATTTTAAATCCTGTCGAAATCAGATCACTGTTACATGAGCTGTGTGTTGGGAGTGGTTTTAATCCCGGGGAAGTTATTGAATCTGTTGTAATTTGCTAAACCTGTGCAAATTGATAACACTTCATGGAATAACTAGTATTAGTTGTTGACCAGACCACACACTAGAAATTGAAGGGACGACGACGTTTCCTGTCTCTGTTTCCTTTCCTGTCTCTTCCTAGTATTAGTTGTCTTTCAAATGCTATGCATATTTTTGTGTTGCTTTCAATTATTTATGAACTGTTTTTCTCATATATAGTTATCGAGTAATGTGTTTGAATTGTAATGAATTATTCTTCAGTTATTCTAAACATTCAGATGTTTTTTTATGAAGCAGTTTATATTTCTATTGTTATTTTTACTACAATTGTTATCATTACTATTACACAACGTTTTATCGGTATATATTACAACTGAAATTGTAAATTATTTTTGTTGTATTCGTTTTTCAACACGGAAGTTCAATTTACAATGTTGTACACCTGTTCAGTCCAGTCAGAATTGTAACGATTTGCAAAAGTTGTTAGAAATTAAGTCCTCTAAGTTAATATTTCTCTCTTCTTTAAGACGAGAATTATTTAAGATCATCATTGATGTTCCCTCTTACTTAAACTGCAAACTTGCGAGTTGTTATCCTGTAGCTCATCTGGACCCACAACCCTAGAAGCTCATTTGATGAGTAGAGTATTTGTATCCATTAGGAGGAATAAGCTTAAATTTTATGCTCATATAATCATGTTGGTAACAGGATGAAGCTGGAACAAACTGTGTACCAAAGCTCTCTCTCTCTCTCTCTCTCTCTCTCTCTCTCTCTCTCTCTCTCTCTCTCTCTCTCTCTCTCTCTCTCTCTCTCTCTCTCTAAGTATGATCCAGAGGTGACCCCCCCCCTTCCCTCATTGGGTCGTTATTTAAATAAGGCCAATAAGTGCCTGGTTTCGTTACCTCGTTGGCATTGATTTGGGATGGGTTTGGTAGGTGACTTGGGAGGGTGGTACTAGGTAAGGGTTGAGTTGATACCAGGGGGTGACTAGGGGAGGACTTACGTAGTGGGTGTCTGGAGGAGGTATGGTATCTGGGAAGGTTTTAGGAAGGGAAGGAGGGCAAAAGTTATAGGGATTAGGGATTAGGGATTGCTGATAGGGATTAGTGCGCTATTGTGCGCTCACGATTGTGCACGCGCGCAATGTAAGCTGAATGACTTAACATAAACCCCGGAAAATAATCACACACACATAAGGAAAACTAAGGAATTTCGGAGTCGGTGATAATGCGCGACTGGTAGTGCATGCGTTTTTTTGCGCATTGTGCACTTTACGTTAGGGCGCATGTTGGGGGGGGAGGACCCCCATAAGAGCCTCCTCCCTCCCCTCCTCTCGTATTTTGAAACAATCTCCTAAGCTTCGGTAACAATATTGTCTACCCAAAAAAAGTACCACTGATTCGAATCGCCTTTAGTTTAGTGAGGCTCAGTGCGTGATGATAGCGAGTCATCGCTGTTCTCACTATTTATATATATTATACAACGAAAAACTTTAAGAATGCTACTGTTTACATCCCACATAATACCTACTGCATACGACTGACGTTTCATAAATGCCTGATAGCTACGATTTAGGCTTATACAAAGCCTAAATCGTAGCTATTTAGGCTTATACAAAGCCTAAATCGTAGCTATCGTAGCTAAATCGTAGCTATTTAGGCTTATACAAAGCCTAAATCGTAGCTATCGTAGCTAAATCGTAGCTATTTAGGCTTATACAAAGCCTAAATCGTAGCTATCGTAGCTAAATCGTATCTATTTAGGCTTATACAAAGCCTAAATCGTAGCTATGGTAGCTAAATCGTAGCTATTTAGGCTTATACAAAGCCTAAATCGTAGCTATCGTAGCTAAATCGTAGCTATTTAGGTTTATACAAAGCCTATCAACCTCTGAAGCGTTATTAAAGAAATATCACAATTGCTTACTGACTAGCCCGAATGGTTAGTACTAAAAGTAAGCTAGGACTAATGTAAATTGCGTATATACACCGTGAAGCGAGCGTATATACATCTGTGTATATATATATATATATATACACCCTACCCTAGGAACCAGTTCAGGGGCCAGATTCACGAAAGTACTTACGCAAGTACTTGCGAACGTGTACATCTTTCCTCAATCTTTGATGGCTTTGGTTACATTTATTAAACAGTTTACAAGTATGAAAACTTCCCATTCAACTGTTGTTATTGTTATAAACAGCCTCCTGGTGCTTCGGAGCTCATTAACTGTTTAATAATTGGAAACAAAGCCGCCAAAGATTGAGAAAAGATGTACAGGTTCGTAAGTGCTTGCGTAAGTGCTTTCGTGAATCTGGCCCCAGACCCCTCCAGAATCCTGCGTATCTCCAAGAGGACTTCAGGTTGGGCTTCTTTTAAGCTCATCGTGGCCTAGCTGGTTATGCTTGCGTGTGGGAGGGGAGGGTGGCCCATTCCACGTACTACAAGATTTTCTCGGATATATCATACTCTGATTTCAGTGTTAATAATGAGATAATTTCAGCGTGAGGCAGTAGCTGATATATATCAATTAAAAGTTTAAAAATAACCTGTGGGTGGCAGCTATATATTGTTGGGTGGGGATATGTTGAGACGTCCGGTCTTGATATCATTATCGGTGTCACTTATTGCTCTAGACATCACTTTACATCACCTGATGTGTTAACCGTGTCGATTTTATTTTTGGGTCGGTGGAATGGATTTAGTTCAGCTCCATGACCAGCCTCCCCCACTCCCCCCCCCCCTCACTCTCTCACACACACACACACACACACACACACACACACACACACACACACACACACACACACACACACACACACTCACTCACACACACCACCCCCTACCATAATGTCTGTGAAATATTTCGTGGGTAATACCACTTATACAGGATCTGGCCTAACACCAGCCACTCAGCTCAAATGGTAGAACATACACTGTAATGCCTTCCTCCATGTAGCATTTTATGGAGAACTGCCCATTCCGACCCTAAATACTGAGGGACGTCTCCCCCTTCACTTGCTGGCTTCCGTGTTCACTAATTTGACTACATCCCATGACACGACATTCAAGCTCCCCTAACTGGACTGCAGCCGAGTATATAGCTCTATAAATGGAAATGAATGTCAGTTCCAAGTTGGAGGCCAGACGCTCGCGGCTAGCTTCACTCAGTGTTTCCCAATAAGAACGGAATTTGAGAAGATACGAACCTGAACCCCACCAGGTACCCATTATTGCATATAAATATAAAAAGTGTGTGTATATATATATATATATATATATATATATATATATATATATATATATATATATATATATACTTCGACAATATGTATACTGAAAGCAATGCCTCACCCGGCCGCGGATAACCCATGTACAGCGTGATCTAATTCGCGTCTTGATTAAACTAAAATTGGCTCGTTAACCAGACTGCTTATCACACCACTTTGTTCCTTTCAGCGTATTGAATGGTGTCTCTTGCGCCGCCCCCCCCCCCCCTCAGAACATTGTCTTGACTGAGACGAATCTGTTGGAGCCTATAATGAGGGTTCGAACCTTTGCGGTGGGTGTTCCCAGGCACACGCTACTTATACACACACACACACACACACACACACACACACACACACACACACACACACACACACACACACACACACACACACAACTCGGCCAAGACTTGTGTCTGGGAACACCCTGCGCGCAGATTCGAATCCTCGTCACAGCTCCTACGTATTTTTTTTGGCTGGGAACGACATATAGAGCAGAAGGTGTCTTTAGAACATTCTTGAATGAAAGGTCTGTTAATGAAAGGTCTGAATGAATGAATGAAAGGTCTTGAATGAAAGGTCTTGAATGAAAGGTCTGTTCTCTCTCTCTCTCTCTCTCTCCTCTCTC
>NW_025552144.1:0-2500 GCF_020424385.1 Procambarus clarkii
TTTGTGAGCCTTTATGTGTTTCTGTACCTTCATACGTATAACAACAGTGCAGGATTTTAAATTAGTGAGTGTTTGTGCATGTGTTTATTTGACTGTATTTATGTGCAATAATGTTTATGTTTTACGTGCTTGTAAGCATACATGTGTTCTATGCATGGTTTTAGTTAATTTTACGTACCTTTAATTACGAATTTCAATACGTTATCCTAAAAAATATCTACGCTGAGTCCTTCTTCTTACCCTTAACCAATATAGAAATCAATAACAATTATAATATCTTCCCACCCCTCTGATGAATTATACAAAAAATTATTTCTAATGTTCTGATGCAGTACGATAATTCTTGCTCTAAAGGAAAGCGCCTAAAGGCACAGAGGAAGTAACGGCGAGCCTCCTGGAAACCTTATGATGACCATCCGCTCCCTTATGTAGTAAGATTAGCAGAGGTCTCTGTTTCAAGACAGATGTTGGGGAGGTGTTGGAGGAGGGAGGGAATGGTAGGTTACCTAGGAGAGGAATGAGGTTAATGATAAAAAGGAGAGAGGCAATGTTTAAAGGAAGCCAAGATGCGGAACAGAGAATAAAGTTGTTGACGGAAACGAGTCTGCTTACTTTAACGCAGCTAAATATGATTTAGTTTTACAAACACGCATATTTTACTTATAAGGTTTGATAGATCGACACTTAGAATCAGAGCTGAATAAGCGTTCTGAAATTATCTATTCAGTATGAATATTTTGATAAAACAGACGAACTTGAGATTAGTTTCATAGGAGTGAAGTTGGCAAAAGCAGCTTAAGAGGTACTTGGGATGCCTCCTCGTTTATAGTGACGGACGGTAAATATCCTATCCTTTACCTTGAGTGGTAATCAACAATTATAATTTAACACGATTCATTGTTGCCGCTGGAGACAGTTGGTTCAGTGTGTACTCCTTACAAAATCTGTGAGCTGTAGCGCAAAAATGATAACAGAGGGTTCAAAAAGTATTAATCAGACTTCAGCGAGAATTTGGTCAATAACAGTTGCATCTCACCTCATAATTTTAATGAGAACATTTAACAAACTTTTTGCATTGTAACTTCTATGTGTGCAAAATATACCATTATATAATGGGGTAAATCTTTTTATTTTATTAACGAAAATAAATTTAAATATTGAATATTACAGGATAATAGAAGACCTGCTGTTCCTGATTATTAGTCTCCACTACTACACTCATTATTAATTAATCAAATGCATGGCATCCATGAGTTCAACAAAGACATTTCGATGGCCTCACGGCTTTGTGTAAAATGTGTGTGTGTGTGAAGGTTCCTGACTGGACCTAACGTCAAGCATAGTCACAACATAGCCATTATTCCACAAGATACTACAGTGTTACCAGTTACTCACTGAGAACTCTGAAAAACATTCTTAAAACAAATATTTAGGAACATTAAAAACATTAAATTCAAACATTACAAACATTTAATTTAATTTTAAATTAATGTGTTAGTGAATGATTGCTTACAATCTACTAAATAATACTGTATTGAGTTATGCAATTAGACATTTCGAGAGACCCGCTTCCTATTACAGAGATAAATTTACCACTCGAGATATCCACCAAATTGAGAGATAGCACGTCAGATCAACTTCCTAATTGAGAACTACAACGACGATCCAGCATCTTAATTAAGGGATACCACGACCGACGTATCTTATTAGAGATATACGTTGAATATATTCAACAACAGTAAGTTTTAACGTTACCCTCAGCTACACAAAGAGCATAAGGCCAGGATTCAGGATTGTTGCAGAGCCAAGATCATCAGAATAAGCCAAAGCGTATTAAATCACGGTAGAAGTAGAGAAGAGAATGCGTTTTTGAACTATTTACATGATTTTAAGAATACAAAAGGGAAACCATTCTTATTTTGTGGGTCTCATACACACTTTGAACCTGATCCATAACTTCCAATATATATAGTTTATTTTAATTCAGATCTTACAACAACATAATTGTAAGGATTTATTGAAAGATTTTTCTCGTAATGTTTATTTATATTTATTCAGATGCGAGAAATGTGCTTCGGCTTTAATTAATTAAATGGTTGCCAGCCTTCATTAACCGAACAATTATGAAAAAAAAGTCAAAGGAATTTCTAAATAGTTTTTCGGGGTCGGCTTATTATATTACTTGTTTAAGCGCCTCGAGATAAGGTATAATTGTTATGTTGACTGTTAACCATTATTATATAAATATTAATCTTATCATTATGAATATTTGCATTTGTTTTTATTATATTTAACTTTCTCTTGTCATTTGTTTGCTTGAGGCTGCTGTTGCGAACAAGAAGTCAACATTTTATGTGGAATTATTATTACTTGACTCAACCTGCGAATCATTTATTTTAATGATATTAATTATTTTAATGTCCAAACATTTTATGAGTACCTTATTGTATTATTTGGCCAGTATTTACGAGACGTTTGAGCTGTTTGAGTGACTGTTTTG
>NW_025552144.1:7500-24825 GCF_020424385.1 Procambarus clarkii
AACTTTGAATCTGAGTTTATGAGTCTAAGTCTGCGTGTCTGAGCCTGTGAGTATGAGTCTCAGCCTCAGTCTGCGAATCTGTGTCTATAAGTTGACGTTTGTAAGTCTGTGAGCCTCTATGATATTTTAGTGTCCTCTACTGGGTTTTACTCAATAAACCCAGCCTTGGGCCAGGTTTTCCTTCTGACCACTTGACCTTGAAGGTTGTTGCTTGGAGCGGTCTGCAGACTCACGTATCCATAACAGTCTGGTTGGTCCGACACTTCCTGCATAAACTTCTTTAATTTTTTTTAACACGTTCACGTTCAATATGCCCGTTCAATGTTCACCGATTGATCCTATGTCTCCTTTACTCTTCACTGGGTCCATTCTGTATTTCCTAACATATCGTTCACTCCAGTATGTTGTTATTTACTTTGAAAATTTGAGACCTGGTCATTCAGTGACTTCCTTGTATATTTTATAGAAACCTCTCTCGTTTCCTATCTATGGAATGCATTTTGAGAGCCTTGAGATGGTCCTTGCTATTAAAAGGCTTTAGCGTGTCTATGCTTCATATATGTTCTCTGAATTCCCTATAGTTCAGAATTCTGTCTGGTTTGAGATGGGAAGTGTGTACCGACCAGCACTGAGGGTGGGACCAGAGGTTTGAAAAGTAATAGTATTGTGATGAAATATTTGGATATATAGGGTCCCACAATCCACTCCTGTAATTTTCCTGGTAGATGGTATTTTCTTCATTAAGCTCAGGTAATGTTTAGTCGTCTAACATAATTTTTTCCAGATTAATTACATGTTGTTTTTCTTCCTTTAGGAAAGATACAATTATATTCCAAAAAAATACATTTGATGGAATAGTCAAATTTGAGTAAGCAGTTCATTCATTACTTTCCTTCTTCGGTAGTGTCGTCTGATTTGTCCTACTAATTTGGTTGCCTTATAATCTTTGGCAAAGGATCATATTTGAAGCAGACTTTGTATGTCCTGGCAATCACTTGTTCTTTACCTTATCATCGTTTTGGTACTTAAAATGGATTCCTATAAAACACATGCAAGTTTTATGTTTTTTCTCTAAGCCAATTCTCTTATTTTTAATTTAACTTACTGAAAAGCCCTTCCTGCTTGTTAACCCCTTTTGACGTTTTAAGTGGATCGAGCTTTTAATATTCATAAGGAGATCCATGAAAAGAACTTTTTATATGTTATGTTAAATAACTTTAAAACAAAGTAAGAGAAGGATAAAGTAGAGCAAAGAGGACATAGAAAAAGACAAGAGATTATTAAGGGGATCAGTAGTACCAAACATAAGGAGCATTACGCACTAATAAGCACGAACTGTCACATATGGTACGGGAAAGTCTATATGAGATACGTAACTTTACACTAGAAACATGTATCCGTCCCACAGAGCTATCAGAAAAAGTATTCCCGTCTAGGAGTCATAAACGAGTGGAAAAATACAAGATGAGAAAGTTAGGTCGTCAGTTCGATAAACAATTTTATATGGGACAGTGTCAGACCACGAAGGAAGGATTGAAACAGGAATTTCCTTAAAAACTTTCGTATTTAATAATACATCTTTAGAAGGATGTTTAAGCTCTTTTTATTCTATCTTCATATGTAAATAAGATAAAAACAAATTAATTGAATCAGGACACTTAGCTACTGATGGTCGGTAGGCGGGGCTTGGGACATATGGTGAACTCGGCAATCATAATTAAGTGGGTACACTCACACACACACTTACACACACACACTTACACACACACACACACACACACACACACACACACACACACTCACACACACACTAACACACACACACACACACACACACACACACACACACACACACACACACACACACACACACACACACACACACACACACACACACACACACATACTCAGACGAACACACACTGGTGGGGCGCTGGTGGCTCAATGGCGTGGGGCGTAGTCCTGTGGTCCGGGTTCGATTCCCGGCGCCAGTGGAAATAAAAATGGGCAGTTTCCTTTACCCTGATGCAACTGTTACCTAGCAATAAATAGGTATCTGGGAGTTAGACAGCTGTTCCGGGCTGCTTCCTGTTGTGTGTCCTCACCTATTTGGTATTACAGGATCGAGCATTGGCTCTTGGATCCCGCCTTTCGAGCCATCGGTTGTTTACAGCAATGACTCCTGTCCCATTCCCCTAATCATAACTAGTCTTAAGATTATGAATGGAATTTGCTTCCACTTCCTGCTCCTTAAGTGCATTCCATTTCTCCACTACTCTTACGCTAAAGGAAAACTTCCTAACATCTTTGTGACTCATCTGAGTTTCCAGCTTCCATCCATGTCTCCTCGTTCTGTTACTATTCCGTGTGAACATTTCGTCTATTTCCACTCTGTCAATCTCCTAAGTATTTTATACGTTCTTATCATGTCCCCTCTCTCCCTTCTTTTTTCTAGTGTCGTAAGGCTCAGTTCCTTCAGGCGCTCTTCATACCCCATTTTTCGTAACGCTGGGACGAGTCTCGTTGCAAGCATCTACACCTTTTTAAGTTTCCTTATGTGTTTCTTCAGGTGGTAATTCCATGATGAGACGGCATACTCTAAGACTGGCCTCACGTAGGCAGTGTAAAGCGCCCAAAATGCCTCCTCACTTAGGTTTCTGAATGAGCTTCTAACTTTTACCAGTGTAGAGTTCGCTGCTGTCGATATCCTATTTATATGTGCCTCAGGAGTTAGATTAGGTGTTACGTCCACGCCCAGGTCTCGAGTCGTCACCGGTAGGCAGTTCCCCTTCATTGAGTACTATATGTTTGGTCTATTGTCACCTAATCCCATATCCATAACTTTACATTTGCTCTTGTTGAACTCCAGTAGCCATTTCTCTAATAATGTGTGGTGTGTGTGTGTGTGTGTGTGTGTGTGTGTGTGTGTGTGTGTGTGTGTGTGTGTGTGTGTGTGTGTGTGTGTGTGTGTGTGTGTGTGGCAAAAAATACTCATTAGTAGTTAGTAACAGTTGATTGATTGACACTGTAGAGTCAGGCCGAATGAGCCAAAGCTCAATCTCTGCAAGCACAAATTGGCGAGTACAAATAGGTGAGTACGTACACACCCACCCACACACACACACACACACACACACACACACACACAAGTGGAGTCCCGCAGGGGTCAGTCCTTGGACCTATACTGTTTCTGGTATATGTAAATGATCTCCCAGAGGGTATAGATTCGTTCCTCTCAATGTTTGCCGACGATGCAAAAATTATGAGGATTGAAACAGAGGATGATAGTAGGAGGCTACAAGATGACCTGGATAGACTGAGTGAATGGTCCAACAAATGGCTGTTGAAGTTCAACCCGAGTAAATGCAAAGTAATTTTTTTTTTTTTTTTTTTTGGCACCGAATCACCTTCTGTGGTTGAGTGTTCAATAAACCCTTGAACTGTATGTTTAACACTTCTCTAACCCTGTCCATGGAGGACAGAAGAAAATGTATATATGATGGTTAGCATTGTAAATGTGTGGCTACGTCTGTGGTAGAAAACAATAAAAAAAAAAAAAATGCAAAGTAATGAAACTAGGCAGTGGAAACAGGAGGCCAGGCACAGGATACAGAATAGGAGATGAAGTACTTAATGAAACAGACAGAGAGAAATATCTAGGAGTTGATATCACACCAAACCTGTCTCCTGAAGCCCACATAAAGAGAATAACGTCTGCGGCATATGCGAGGCTGGCTAACATCAGAACAGCCTTCAGGAACCTGTGTAAGGAATCATTCAGAATCTTGTACACCACATATGTAAGACCAATCCTGGAGTATGCGGCCCCAGCATGGAGCCCGTACCTTGTCAAGCACAAGACGAAGCTGGAAAAAGTCCAAAGGTATGCTACTAGACTAGTCCCAGAACTAAGAGGCATGAGTTATGAGGAAAGGTTGCGGGAAATGCACCTTACGACACTGGAAGACAGAAGAGTAAGGGGGACATGATCACAACCTACAAAATCCTCAGGGGAATCGACCGGGTAAACAAGGATGAACTATTCAACACTGGTGGGACGCGAACAAGGGAACACAGGTGGAAGCTGAGTACCCAAATGAGCCACAGAGACGTTAAAAAGAACTTTTTCAGTGTCAGAGTAGTTAGTAAATGGAATGCACTAGGAAGTGATGTGGTGGAGGCTGACTCCATACACAGTTTCAAATGTAGATATGATAGAGCCCAGTAGGCTCAGGAATCTGTACACCAGTTGATTGACGGTTGAGAGGCGGGACCATAGAGCCAGAGCTCAACCCCCGCAAGCACAATTAGGTGAGTACACACACACACACACACACACACACACACACACACACACACACACACACACACACACACACACACACACACACACACACACACACACACACACACTCGTCACGTCCACCCATTTCATGTGCAATTTACATTCCGCCGTAAAGTTTCTGAAAGTGCCAGTAAAAATGCTTTCCATTATTTATTGATAAGGAATGAAGCTCCTCGTAATACGTCAACCATTAAATGAATCAATATGCAATAATAAAATGAATTATAAACATAACTGAATATGAAACATTTATGAAATATAATTGAAATATATATGAACTATATGTGAAATATATATGAAAATATTTATAAAATAACAAATGATATTACAAATAACATAAAAAATTATAACTAAAGCATTTATATAATATCATGTAATAATAGACTGCAGGAGCACTAGTGGATAAAGTAGCAACAAAAAACAATGGGTGTAATTTGGATGAGCTTAGAATCAGGAAAGACCTGAGTAAATATTAGCTTGGGATTATTTTTCCTGATTCCTGGACTGTTTCAAGCGTAGGTCAGACATTTTTATGAATAAGATTCAGTGAGTATAAATTGGAATTGTCTCCGTGTTTCCACGATTTTCTGGAGTGGCGAGATGTCACCAGTGGAGTCCTACAGCAGTAAGAATTCTAACTTATCCTGTTTTTGATATATATAAATATTCTAACAGAAGAAATAGTCATTCTTCTCAATGTTATTTGTTCTTGATAAAATTATTATAAGGAAGAATTCGAAGAAAGATAGCAAGCTGCTACAAGACATACTTTAGAAACCCAAAGAATGGTGCAATAAGGGGCTAATAGAGTCTAATTAAAGTGAGTGCAAGAAAATTAAACTGATGCTGGGGAAAGGAAGACCGGACTCAAGATACTATCTGAAAGAATAAATCTTGAAAAAATAAAATTAAATGAATGACCTGAAAGTTTATCTGCTTTTAAATCTGTCACCCGACGCCCACATCAAACGGATATCATCAGCATCGTTGGCTTAGTTGATCAACACTAAAATTGTCTTCAGAAATCTCAGGAATAAATCATTCAGGGAATTGGAAGTTTCCTGTCAAACCAATTCCAGATATGCAGCTGCATCATTCATTCCTTTCCTTGTCCAATTCAAAGCGAACTTGCAGAAGTCTCAGTGGAATGATTACAAACTAATCTCAGAACTAAGAGGTATGTGTGTGTGTCGAGGAAAGACTAATGGAACTAAAGTTTGCGTTACTGAAAGACAGAAGGCTTAGAGAAGATTTGATTATTCATGTCTTCCCTAAGACATGACATTATTCATGTCTTCAGGAGCATTATTTTTAAGTGAATGTATAGTTTGCTTTAGATGATACACTGAAAAGTGAAAACAGAATGAGGAAACAGATGGAAGCCGAGTACTCAA
The DNA here is from genome assembly GCF_020424385.1 of Procambarus clarkii. Lineage (NCBI taxonomy): Eukaryota > Metazoa > Arthropoda > Malacostraca > Decapoda > Cambaridae > Procambarus > Procambarus clarkii. The sequence goes on from NW_025552144.1 coordinate 13,240, forward strand.
ATAATCCACAAAGCTATTACAAAAATAGTATAAGAGTAGGGAAAAAATTAATTATGGGAAGTTGTGGATATCAACTCCAGATATAATTGAATAAGTGAATAAAATGTATAACTGCTAGAACCTCATAGACATGGAAATATTGACTCCACTTAATTGAAAGTTGAGAGGCTGAACTAAAGAGCCGAAACTCAACCCCGAAAAAGCTTAAGTACAATTAGAGAAGCACATATGGCAGCCGGAACTTACCTGCGTACAGGTAACATTCACTGCCTCTCACCCATGCAAGCCACATCACTCACCCTTCTATATTTGTAGATTCTCATACTCATATCCGCTTGGAATCTCTTTGTTAAAGCGTTTTAAGGCTGTCTCGCGCTGGGGCTGTAACACGACTAGTACTTTTAAAGGCTTCTCTTGAGGGGGAGGGGGACATCTTGGATTTACAGATGTGTGGGAGAATGCTTTGAGCTTGTTTTTTCATTATTGTTTTAATTAGCTGTTGTAAAAGGTTTCAGCCCCAGGTCTAAGACGGCGTGAGCATCCCCGAATAATTCAAAACTCAATTAAATTGCGATTAATTATTTCCATGTGTTGAGCTTGCTTTATCCTGTTCTTTTTCAAGTAATAACAAGAAGAATATATTCTCCACTATTTATTCCTTCCCAACAGAGTTATGGTCTATTCTTAAGCCCGTCTTTCGTTCATCGGTAGTTCAGTGCAATTACTCTTGTAATATATTTCATTATCACATATGCTATTAAACTAATAATTTACTAACCATGGGAAATTACTAAATTCATTCGATTTGTATGTGTGTATGTATGAATGTAGGTGTTTGTGTGTGTGGGTGTGTGTGTGTGTGTGTGTGTGTGGTGTGTGTGTGTGTGTGTGTGTGTGTGTGTGTGTGTGTGTGTGTGTGCGTGTGTGTGTGTGTATTCACGTAGTTATGCTTGCGGGGGTTGAACTCTGCTCTTTCGGTCCGCCTCTCCATTGTCTATCAACTGTTACTAACTACTAATATTTTTTTCACACTAACATACACCCAGGAAGCAGCTCCGTTACAGCTGTCTAACTCCCAGGTACCTATTTACTGCTAGGTAACAGAGGCATCAGGGGTGACAAAACTCTCCCCATTTGTTTCCCCTTCCACCGGGGATCGAACCCGTAACCTCAGGACTGTGAATGCGAAGCGCTGTCCACTCAGCTGCCAGATCCCTTAATTTTGACACGCACACACACACACACACACACACACACACACACACACACACACACACACACACACACACACACACACACACACACACACATGAGAAGTGTTGTGACAGATGAGGATTGCAGGATCCTCCAAGAGGACCTGAACAGGTTGCAGAGATGGTCAGAGAAATGGCTACTGGAATTCAACACGAGCAAATGTAAAGTTATGGAAATGGGACTAGGAGATAGGAGACCAAAGGGACAGTACACAATGAAGGGGAACAGTCTACCTGTGACGACGCGCGAAAGAGACCTGGGGGTGGACGTAACACCTAATCTATCTCCTATCCTAAGGCACATATAAATAGGATAACGACAGCAGCGTACTCTACACTGGCAAAAGTTAGAACATCATTCAGAAACCTAAGTAAGGAGGCATTTAGGGCGCTTTACACTGCCTACGTGAGGCCAGTCTTAGAGTATGCCGCCTCATCATGGAGTCCCCATCAGAAGAAACATATAATGAAACTGGAAAAGGTTCAGAGGTTTGCAACGAGACTCGTCCCAGAGCTACGAGGGATGGGGTATGAGGAGCGCCTGAGGGAACTGTGCCTTACGACACTAGAAAGAAGAAGGGAGAGGGGGGACATGATAGGAACGTATAAGATACTAAGAGGGATTGACAGAGTGGACATAGACGAAATGTTCACACGGAATAGTAACAGAACGAGGGGACATGGATGGAAGCTTGAAACTCAGATGAGTCACAGACATGTTAGGAAGTTTTCTTTTAGCGTGAGAGTAGTGGGAAAATGGAATGCACTTCAGGAACAGGTTGTGGAAACAAATACTATTCATAATTTTATAACCAGGTATGATAGGGAAATGGGACAGGAGTCATTGCTGTAAACAACCGATGGCTCGAAAGGTGGGATCCAAGAGTCAATGCTCGATCCTGCAGACACAACTAGGTGAGTACACACACACACACACACACACACACGCAACTGTGTGTGTTGCGGGGGGGGGGGGGGGGTGCGCGTTTATGGTTAAAAAAATAGCTGTTTTTAACTCCTTCCCAATTCGGAAGTCCTACATTCACCCAAGCTTTCCACATTTTATTTTGTCATTATTTGTTTGGTGTCCGTGATACCGCCACCACCACAATTCCCACGGGGGGCCAGCTACCACCTGCGCTCAACCATTCAACACACGACGTATCGAGAGTCAGGAACTGTCCCACACGTCGTTTTCTATTGCGTAACATCTAACGTTTCCTCAGCACCCCAAAATAATCCCATTTTCTGTCGCGAATTTCCGATCCCATTGCTGTAGGGAAAGGAATTTACGAGCGAGGACTGAAATTATTTGGCAAAGAAAAAACTTTTTTTTTTTCCAAGAAAAGAAAAACCCTTGGTGGCTGTGTCTCTCGTACGATTTTGAGAAAATCTATCACGAAACAGATTTATCTGTAATTTTGACAATACTAATAAAAAATGATATTTGACAACAGGCTGGCGACCGAACTACACTTCACTTCACTTCAACAAATTATAACCCCTGCAAATTTACACTAAGAATAAACATATTTATTCAATGAAAAGATCAAATGACAGCTTTCCTGTAGATCATCGTACATAAAAGTTCTGTTCTTGCTTGCAAATTGCAATGTGAATAACATTAAAAGAAAATAATAGTAATAATATTATTAATAATAATAATAATAATAATAATAATATCATTAGGCATACTGCATATATTCTGAGTGATTTGCATATACATAGTTTAATTTTTTTCTGAACTATGTTCCGGAATAAAGAATACTTGCTGTTGGGTAATTAAGCTGTGGTGTTATTCTTAATAATCTTCTAGTAAGCGGTAAGCTTAAATTTCAACGTCAAACAAAAACTATTCCACCCTTCGGTGCATGTGCAATGATAATTTACCTTAGCCTTCAGTAGTTTTCCTAATTAAATTATATATACCGATTGGTCAGTAAACTTACTATACCTAAGTGCTGATAGGCCTTTAGCCTAACACCAAAACACACAACACTGTGAAGACTGCGTTTGAAAACAAGATTAGTTTTTCCCAACGAATTTTTTGCAACTGAGACAACAAAGATAAATTGATGTCGAAACATTATTAATATTTTTCAGACCTAGTTTATGCCCTTCTTGATATTCAGCCTGGAATTAAAGATAAGCATAAAATATAAGTTTAATAAGCTAACTTCATGAAATTAAAACCATCGTCGCGATTTGGGAACCTAGTCATTGTGATATTTCTTTATCGAAAATAAAAAGCATGCAACGAGTTCTACGAGCAACGAGTCGAAGCAACGAGTCGCTAAATTTCAGCAGTAGAAGTAGAGACGGTTTTACTTGTTTAAATTGCCATAAAACATTTGATACTGTACTTCTCAATAGTCTGTTTAACTATCGTTGACAGGTTCAAATGCATTTATAAATGAACTGTGTAAAGGAAGATGCAGATAGAATAAAAAACAAGGCAGAGGACCTACGAGATTGTGTTTTATAGCTTCTGGGAAAATATATATACATAAATATATATATATATATATATATATATATATATATATATATATATATATATATATATATATATATATATATATATATATATATATATAATATGTCGTACCTAGTAGCCAGAACTCACTTTTTGGCCTACTATTCAAGGCCCGATTTGCCTAATAAGCCAAGTTTTCCTGAATTAATATATTTTTTCTAATTTTTTTTCTTATGAAATGATAAAGCTACCCATTTCATTATGTATGAGGTCATTTTTTTTTATTGGAGTTAAAATTAACGTAGATATATGACCGAACCTAACCAACCCTACCTAACCTAACCTAACCTATCTTTATAGGTTAGGTTTGGTTAGGTAGCCGAAAAAGTTAGGTTAGGTTAGGTTAGGTAGGTTAGGTAGTCGAAAAACAATTAATTCATGAAAACTTGGCTTATTAGGCAAATCGGGCCTTGCATAGTAGGCTGAGAAGTGCGTTCTGGCTATTAGGTACGACATATATATATATATATATATATATATATATATATATATATATATATATATATATATATATATATATATATATATATATATATATATATATATATAAAATTGTGATATCAATGACAAAATTCATGAGTGTAATAGGTGATGATTTTATGTCAAAACGGACACCATAAAATAATATATTCAAGAAATGTACATGCCGTAGGCGCATTTATGCAATAATTTTATTTACTTCCTTGCTTGCAGGATTCACCACATTTTCTTCATATTCATCTCAGAACATAGAATATTATATTTTTATTCAGCACTAAGTTTCTTTAATTCACTCTGAAATTTCCGTAAATAGCTACATGTTGAAATTCCACTTCCTTTTTGTCTATAAATATTTTTATCTGAGAATCACTTTTTTCTGAGAATCTGCCAATCGTTTTTTGTATCTCCTGTTGTGTGTCCCTGTCTGTCTCTATTTATCGGTCTTTCTTAGTCTCTGTCAGTAACAGTCTCTCTCTCTCTCTCTCTCTCTCTCTCTCTCTCTCTCTCTCTCTCTCTCTCTCTCTCTCTCTCTCTCTCTCTCTCTCTCTCTGTCTCTCTCTCGCTCTCTCTCTCCTTCTCCCTCTCTCTTCTTCTGTCTTCCTTTCTGTTTCATTATCTCTATCTTCTTTTCTTTAAACCTCAACGTTGCTGGATAACTAACCATAAGTATATATCGTTCATACCTTTCAAATTCTCTCATTCACACATGCATGCTAAATAACACACTTCCATTCATTTCGTTAAACTACAGTGTCATTACGGCTCATAAACAAGGCCATAACTCTTATGGCATTACATAAATTATCTTGCAGTAGTTGTTAACTGTAATAAGAGAATAAATATGTAATTTTTACCATAGTAAAACGAATAATTTCTGTTGCAATTCGTATGGATTTAATTAGTGAACATGTTATCAACAACTTGGAAGACTTCAGAATTTAATTTCATTCTCTTGAATATCTTGAATTTATTTCAAGATATCTACATAATAATAGTATAAATAACAGTTAACAAAATAGTTCTAATTTAAATAATATTAATTATAATAATGAGAATATTAATAAGAGCAATAAGAGGATTCGAACTTGCGACCTGGATACTTTCAAGCCACGCATCTTACCTCTGGACTACGTCATGGTATAAGTAATACAGCATGGGATACCACTGAGTCCACAGGGTGTATGTAGCCCCATACTGAAGCAAGTCCAGATTTTACCAATAAACACCCATGCGTTCTGGTTTAGGTAATAGAGATCTTCCACCGAACGATTCAGAACCAAATACACAAGGAAATCACACTAACGTCATTTTCGAATTGATATCACATTAGTGTGATTTCCTCTAATGTTATAATAATGAGTAAATCAGTAGCAGCCATGAGAAGGATTTCTCTGTGCAATTTAATAATAATAAAAATAATAATAATATAATAAAAATAATAATAATAATAATAATAATAATAATAATAATAATAATAATAATAATAATAATAATAATAACAATAATAATAATAATATTAATAATAATAATAAAATAAAAATAATAATATCAATATATCGTCCTCTCAGTGAACTAGACAAGATAACACTAAAATTTCATATATTAGAAGCAAAAATTTTTGACAAATTGTGCCAGGACTTTTAACGATATGGAATGAATGTATTACCCTCTACAGCTCCTGCATCAGAACTATAACAGAACACTCACTACTAATTTGGGATCCCAGTCCACAGTCTTATCGCAGATGGTTAGGCAAAATTTAAGATAGAAACAAAATTAATGTGATGGGACCAAGTATCACACATAAAGACACATAAGAGATGTGATGGATTTATGTATATTACAACCTCAACCAATCGAATGTCTGTTACTTAATAACTACTCTTCAAGTCCCTCCTTCAAAAATATACCACCAACAAGCGGCGCCATGTTGAGCCTTAAGTGACATCCATGCAAAGGTTTCCTTTGCAAGAACAGTGGAAACTTCGACACCCAAAATACGACAAACTGGAGAACGTTCTCTAGCAACGGGCTTGCGACCAAAGCATACTGTCACTTCAACAATTCAAAATATTTGTCAATGATTATATAATTACAAAAAATAGTGTTAATTCAAAATAATAAAACCTCAGAATATTAATAATAAAATGTTTTAATTCCCTCGATTTTCATCTGAAAACTTCAAATATTCCAATCTTGGAAGTAATCATTCACGGAGAGATTTTTCCATTGAGTCCTTCATGGGATTCAGAATTGAAGTGGAGGGAAAGGAATTAAAAAAGGAACTGGTGGACAAAGGATTTAGGAAAGTGGTTAAAAATGAAGATAAAAGAGGAAAGACAAGAAAATTAGGAAGAAATTATGTATACGAAATAGGTAGGAGCAAGGGAGAAGTGTTAATAGGATAAATACAAAATTGGAATAAATAGGCTAATAAATGGAGTATTAGACAATTCAAAACGTAAATTAGAGCAAAGAAAAGAAAGGCAAAATTATAAAATGGATGAAGCAAGAATCACCATGAAGGAGGAAGAGCGGAAAAAGGCCTGTGAAAATAAATAGAGGATGCAAGATATATTACGATAAGGAGATATGGTAATGTGAATACGAGCAGAAGAGGACAGCCAAATGTAGGAGGAAGGTCAGAAGGAACCTCAAATTAAAGAAAAGAATCAGGAGACGAAAGATAAGCGAAAGTGAAAAGCCAACAACAAATAATAAGAAGGTAATAGGGAGCAAGAAATAAGAGGAAAGTAAGCAACCTCTTGTAGAAGAAAAGGAAGAGTAAGAGATGTGAAGAATTGAAGAATGAGCAAAAACATATGAGAGGAAAGAAGACATTTACCAAATCGACAAAAACTATAAACAAGACGGAGCAAACACGACAGCTTGGGGAAAAATGAATTAAAGAAAAAGTAGAGGAGAGAGCGAGAGAGAAAGTGAAAGAGATGGAGAAAGAGAAGGAGGGATGAAGGATACTCAATACTATGATATGAGCGGCACATCCCAAGTCAGTGTGGATTAGCATGGATCAGCATATAGTACATTCCTTCGTCCACCAAGAAAGGGGGCTGAGAGAGGGACTCAGTGAAGGGAGAGAGAACCAAGGGGGAAGTGAAAGGGGTTACTTAGGAGAGGGAGTGGCAGGGATTACTGAGGGGGGGAGGGAGAGGTTTTACTTGTAGATGGAGGATGTTGTTGTTGTTTTAGGTTCAGCTACTAGGAACAAAATTTCCATGTAGCACGGGCTATAGAGATTGGGGGAGTGCGAGGCTTTACTTATTGATGGGGGAGTGAGAGGGTTAACTGTGGTGGGAAGAAGGAGGATTAACTGGGTTATTAACTGAGGGTTAACGAGAGGGAGAGGGTAAGAAGAGCCCGTATGTACAGACAACTGGATCTCAACTACAATTTTGTTCCTATTACTTCTGAAACAGTCGGCGCCTGGGGTAAGAGTGCCAGTAGTTTCTGAAGGAAAAGGGTTCTAATGGAAACTACAAGAGACCCTAGAGCTTCCAGCGCCTCACCGTGGCGATACAGAGGGGAAATGCACACTGCATTCAGGGTTCCTGTCCACCATCTGAGGAGCTAGAGGAACTCAATGACGTATGATAATCATCCTTGTACCTAATAGGTAAACTTCTTTTTTGTAACAAAGTTGAAATAAAAAAAACGAATATATATATACATATATATATATATATATATATATATATATATATATATATATATATATATATATATATATATGTATGTATATATATATATATATGTATATATATGTATATATATATCTATATATATATATATATATATATATATATATATATATATATATATATATATATATATATATATATATATATATATATATATATACCACATTGGCACCAGAGGTGGTACCCTCACAAACTTTTATATATATATATATATATATATATATATATATATATATATATATATTATATATATATATTTATATATATATATATATATATATATATATATATATATATATATATATATATATACCACATTGGCACCAGAGGTGGTACCCTCACAAACTTTTATATATATATATATATATATATATATATATATATATATATATATATATATATATATATATATATATATATATTTATTTATATATATGTCGTACCTAATAGCCAGAACGCACTTCTCTGCCTACTATGCAAGGCCCGATTTGCCTAATAAGCCAAGTTTTCATGAATTAATTGTTTTTCGACTACCTAACCTACCTAACCAAACCTAACCTAACTTTTTCGGCTACCTAACCTAACCTAACGTAAAAAGATAGGTTAGGTTAGGTTAGGTAGGGTTGGTTAGGTTTGGTCATATATCTACGTTAATTTTAACTCCAATAAAAAAATATTGACCTCATACATAATAAAATGGGTAGCTTTATCATCTCATAAGAAAAAAAATTGAGAAAATATAATAATTCAGGAAAACTTGGCTTATTAGGCAAATCGGGCCTTGCATAGTAGGCCGAGAAGCGCGTTCTGGCTACTAGGTACGACATATATATATATTTATATATATTTATATATATATATTTATATATATTTATATATATATATTTATATATATATATATATATATATATATATATAAATATATATATATATATGTATATATATATATATAGCCTGAATGGTCCCTAGGACTATATGCAACTGAAAACTCACACCAAAGAAGAGACTCGAACCCATACTGCCAGGAACAACGCAACTGGTATGTACAAAACACCTAAATCCACTCGACCATCACGAAAACTCGATGTATATAACGAAAATAAACACGTGATTAAAATAGTGACAGTGTCAGACCACGGAGGAAAATTGAAACTGAAATTTTCTTTAAGTACTTTCATATATTAATACATCTTCAGAAGGAGTCTGAATATATATATATATATATATATATATATATATATATATATATATATATATATATATATATATATATATATATATATATATATATATATATATATATATTAGTATATTTTGGTAGCAGTCTTTCCTGTAGACATATATTATTAAATATGACCGAAAAAGTAAGATTAATAATTCTAACACGAATTTTCTCAATCTTTCGTGCATTACGCTTCACTGTTGGAGGTAAATCAAAATCAATTCTCCAAAATTCATTTTTATTTCTAGTCTGACGCGACACGGGCGCGTTTCGTAAAACTTATTACATTTTCAAAGACTTTTAGTTCACAAATACACAACTGAATAGAACTTACGTATCTCCGATTTTATATCTACATTTGAGTGAGGTGGGAGGGTGATGTGGCATTAACACAAGACAGAACAAAAGGGGATATTAATAGGGTATTAAAAGTATCAACACAAGACAGAACACAAACAATGGGTATTGAATAGAAGTGTTTGTATAAAGCCTATTGGTCCATATTTCTTGATGCTTCTATATTGGAGCGGAGTCTTGAGGTGGGTAGAATATAGTTGTGCAATAATTGGCTGTTGATTGCTGGTGTTGACTTCTTGATGTGTAGTGCCTCGCAAACGTCAAGCCGCCTGCTATCGCTGTATCTATCGATGATTTCTACTTGCTTATACATGTGCCCATCCGGGCTCAAGAAGTGTGCCTCTTTAGTACAAGCTTGGAGTAGTTTCCTCAGAATATTTTCTGGTATGTCAAGAGGAGCCTGGATGGGCACATGTATAAGCAAGTAGATGGGGTCGCCATGGGTTCTCCCCTAGGTGTCCTGTTTGCAAACTTCTACATGGGTACCATCGAGCAAAAAGTCTTAGTCGACATGAACTTGAAACCGGCCATATACTGCAGGTATGTTGACGACATTTTTACACAGGTACCTGATGTCAGACATCTGCAGGAGCTGAAGGAGGCATTTGAGCAGAGTTCCGTGCTGCGTTTCACTTACGAGATGGAAAAGGATGGGAAGCTGCCCATTCTAGATGTAACAGTCATGGAAAAGGGCGGAGGTTTCCACACTGCAGTCTACACTAAGGAAACAAACATAGGAATGTGCCTAAATGCCAACAGCGACTGCCCTGACAGGTACAAGAGGAGTGTTGTTAACGCATATGTCGACCGTGCTCTCAGCCACAGCTCAGAATGGAAGCAAGTCGACGAAGAACTCTGTAGGGTAAGGCAGGTCCTAGTCAATAACGGCTTCTCCAATGGTTTCGTCGAAGACATCATAAGAAGGAAAGTGAAAAGCCATGCAACCTCTGAAGAGACAACTAACACAACACCTATACCCCCTATTAGACTATTTTACAGGAACTTCTTTTCCACAGCTCATAAAACGGAGGAAAGGGTCCTGAAAGATATTGTTAATAGAAACGTTATCCCTACAGACAAAAATCAGAGGATACAACTGACGATTTACTATAAAACCAGAAAAACGGCCAGCCTACTCATGAGAAACTCTCCAGACACAAAACAGAACGCTTTAAAAGAGACTAACGTCGTCTATGCCTTCAAATGCCCACTTGGGGACTGTAAGCTCCAAAAAACCCAGTATATAGGCAAGACAACAACATCTCTTTCTAGGCGTTTAACGATGCATAAGCAACAGGGCTCCATTAAGGAACATATAATCTCTTCCCACAACCAAACCATCGCCAGAGAAATCCTAGTAAACAACACAGAAATCATCGATAGATACAGCGATAGCAGGCGGCTTGACGTTTGCGAGGCACTACACATCAAGAAGTCAACACCAGCAATCAACAGCCAATTATTGCACAACTATATTCTACCCACCTCAAGACTCCGCTCCAATATAGAAGCATCAAGAAATATGGACCAATAGGCTTTCTACAAACACTTCTATTCAATACCCATTGTTTGTGTTCTGTCTTGTGTTGATACTTTTAATACCCTATTAATATCCCCTTTTGTTCTGTCTTGTGTTAATGCCACATCACCCCTCCCACCTCACTCAAATGTAGATATAAAATCGGAGATACGTAAGTTCTATTCAGTTGTGTATTTGTGAACTAAAAGTCTTTGAAAATGTAATAAGTTTTACGAAACGCGCCCGTGTCGCGTCAGACTAGAAATAAAAATGAATTTTGGAGAATTGATTTTTGATTTACCTCCAACAGTGAAGCGTAATGTACGAAAGATTGAGAAAATTCGTGTTAGAATTATTAATCTTACTTTTTCGGTCATATTTAATAATATATATACATATATACTATACCAAAATATACTATATATATATATATATATATATATATATATATATATATATATATATATATATATATATATATATATATATATATATATATA
>NW_025552145.1:0-27093 GCF_020424385.1 Procambarus clarkii
ATATTTGAGGATTTTAACTTCAAATCATAGAGCGAGGTTTCGTATTATTTAGATCCAAGAAAAGACATATGACAATGTTGTTTCCAATACAAATGATAAAAAACAATGTGTTTTCATTAGAATTAACTATAATGTTCTTGATTTTCCGTTTATATTAACGATGGAAGATGTACACGTAAAACCGCTCTAATCCGGCTGAAACGTCGATATATGCAATAAAAACCGAACTTCTCCCCTTTTCAATATCTTACTCAGTATTTTAACGAGAAACAAATAGATGATTGAAAATGAAGTATTTAAGGTTATTATCTAATCAATTATGTGTTTGCATCATTTTTATCGTATATATATGAATTAAAACCCATGGACTGAAAATTCACAAAAACGTGGAAAACGGCAAAATATTGCCTAATTCGATGATATTTTGTTTAAATCACATGAAGGAAAAGGAGATGATAAACGTCAAAATATTGCTAAATTCGATGATTTTTCGTACGAAACAAAATGCAAGAAAACTTGCTTAAAATGCAATATTATGCGAAATTCTGAGATTTGAAGGCCAAATCACATATCGTGATACTACATGAAATAGTATCGAAATATTGGTAAAAATGAATATATTTACGTAATATCAAACTACATGAAAAACGTGAAAAAAGTCACTATATAACCATATTTGAGGATTTTAACTTCAAATCATAGAGCGAGGTTTCGTATTATTTAGATCCAAGAAAAGACATATGACAATGTTGTTTCCAATACAAATGATAAAAAACAATGTGTTTTCATTAGAATTAACTATAATGTTCTTGATTTTCCGTTTATATTAACGATGGAAGATGTACACGTAAAACCGCTCTAATCCGGCTGAAACGTCGATATATGCAATAAAAACCGAACTTCTCCCCTTTTCAATATCTTACTCAGTATTTTAACGAGAAACAAATAGATGATTGAAAATGAAGTATTTAAGGTTATTATCTAATCAATTATGTGTTTGCATCATTTTTATCGTATATATATGAATTAAAACCCATGGACTGAAAATTCACAAAAACGTGGAAAACGGCAAAATATTGCCTAATTCGATGATATTTTGTTTAAATCACATGAAGGAAAAGGAGATGATAAACGTCAAAATATTGCTAAATTCGATGATTTTTCGTACGAAACAAAATGCAAGAAAACTTGCTTAAAATGCAATATTATGCGAAATTCTGAGATTTGAAGGCCAAATCACATATCGTGATACTACATGAAATAGTATCGAAATATTGGTAAAAATGAATATATTTACGTAATATCAAACTACATGAAAAACGTGAAAAAAGTCACTATATAACCATATTTGAGGATTTTAACTTCAAATCATAGAGCGAGGTTTCGTATTATTTAGATCCAAGAAAAGACATATGACAATGTTGTTTCCAATACAAATGATAAAAAACAATGTGTTTTCATTAGAATTAACTATAATGTTCTTGATTTTCCGTTTATATTAACGATGGAAGATGTACACGTAAAACCGCTCTAATCCGGCTGAAACGTCGATATATGCAATAAAAACCGAACTTCTCCCCTTTTCAATATCTTACTCAGTATTTTAACGAGAAACAAATAGATGATTGAAAATGAAGTATTTAAGGTTATTATCTAATCAATTATGTGTTTGCATCATTTTTATCGTATATATATGAATTAAAACCCATGGACTGAAAATTCACAAAAACGTGGAAAACGGCAAAATATTGCCTAATTCGATGATATTTTGTTTAAATCACATGAAGGAAAAGGAGATGATAAACGTCAAAATATTGCTAAATTCGATGATTTTTCGTACGAAACAAAATGCAAGAAAACTTGCTTAAAATGCAATATTATGCGAAATTCTGAGATTTGAAGGCCAAATCACATATCGTGATACTACATGAAATAGTATCGAAATATTGGTAAAAATGAATATATTTACGTAATATCAAACTACATGAAAAACGTGAAAAAAGTCACTATATAACCATATTTGAGGATTTTAACTTCAAATCATAGAGCGAGGTTTCGTATTATTTAGATCCAAGAAAAGACATATGACAATGTTGTTTCCAATACAAATGATAAAAAACAATGTGTTTTCATTAGAATTAACTATAATGTTCTTGATTTTCCGTTTATATTAACGATGGAAGATGTACACGTAAAACCGCTCTAATCCGGCTGAAACGTCGATATATGCAATAAAAACCGAACTTCTCCCCTTTTCAATATCTTACTCAGTATTTTAACGAGAAACAAATAGATGATTGAAAATGAAGTATTTAAGGTTATTATCTAATCAATTATGTGTTTGCATCATTTTTATCGTATATATATGAATTAAAACCCATGGACTGAAAATTCACAAAAACGTGGAAAACGGCAAAATATTGCCTAATTCGATGATATTTTGTTTAAATCACATGAAGGAAAAGGAGATGATAAACGTCAAAATATTGCTAAATTCGATGATTTTTCGTACGAAACAAAATGCAAGAAAACTTGCTTAAAATGCAATATTATGCGAAATTCTGAGATTTGAAGGCCAAATCACATATCGTGATACTACATGAAATAGTATCGAAATATTGGTAAAAATGAATATATTTACGTAATATCAAACTACATGAAAAACGTGAAAAAAGTCACTATATAACCATATTTGAGGATTTTAACTTCAAATCATAGAGCGAGGTTTCGTATTATTTAGATCCAAGAAAAGACATATGACAATGTTGTTTCCAATACAAATGATAAAAAACAATGTGTTTTCATTAGAATTAACTATAATGTTCTTGATTTTCCGTTTATATTAACGATGGAAGATGTACACGTAAAACCGCTCTAATCCGGCTGAAACGTCGATATATGCAATAAAAACCGAACTTCTCCCCTTTTCAATATCTTACTCAGTATTTTAACGAGAAACAAATAGATGATTGAAAATGAAGTATTTAAGGTTATTATCTAATCAATTATGTGTTTGCATCATTTTTATCGTATATATATGAATTAAAACCCATGGACTGAAAATTCACAAAAACGTGGAAAACGGCAAAATATTGCCTAATTCGATGATATTTTGTTTAAATCACATGAAGGAAAAGGAGATGATAAACGTCAAAATATTGCTAAATTCGATGATTTTTCGTACGAAACAAAATGCAAGAAAACTTGCTTAAAATGCAATATTATGCGAAATTCTGAGATTTGAAGGCCAAATCACATATCGTGATACTACATGAAATAGTATCGAAATATTGGTAAAAATGAATATATTTACGTAATATCAAACTACATGAAAAACGTGAAAAAAGTCACTATATAACCATATTTGAGGATTTTAACTTCAAATCATAGAGCGAGGTTTCGTATTATTTAGATCCAAGAAAAGACATATGACAATGTTGTTTCCAATACAAATGATAAAAAACAATGTGTTTTCATTAGAATTAACTATAATGTTCTTGATTTTCCGTTTATATTAACGATGGAAGATGTACACGTAAAACCGCTCTAATCCGGCTGAAACGTCGATATATGCAATAAAAACCGAACTTCTCCCCTTTTCAATATCTTACTCAGTATTTTAACGAGAAACAAATAGATGATTGAAAATGAAGTATTTAAGGTTATTATCTAATCAATTATGTGTTTGCATCATTTTTATCGTATATATATGAATTAATACCCATGGACTGAAAATTCACAAAAACGTGGAAAACGGCAAAATATTGCCTAATTCGATGATATTTTGTTTAAATCACATGAAGGAAAAGGAGATGATAAACGTCAAAATATTGCTAAATTCGATGATTTTTCGTACGAAACAAAATGCAAGAAAACTTGCTTAAAATGCAATATTATGCGAAATTCTGAGATTTGAAGGCCAAATCACATATCGTGATACTACATGAAATAGTATCGAAATATTGGTAAAAATGAATATATTTACGTAATATCAAACTACATGAAAAACGTGAAAAAAGTCACTATATAACCATATTTGAGGATTTTAACTTCAAATCATAGAGCGAGGTTTCGTATTATTTAGATCCAAGAAAAGACATATGACAATGTTGTTTCCAATACAAATGATAAAAAACAATGTGTTTTCATTAGAATTAACTATAATGTTCTTGATTTTCCGTTTATATTAACGATGGAAGATGTACACGTAAAACCGCTCTAATCCGGCTGAAACGTCGATATATGCAATAAAAACCGAACTTCTCCCCTTTTCAATATCTTACTCAGTATTTTAACGAGAAACAAATAGATGATTGAAAATGAAGTATTTAAGGTTATTATCTAATCAATTATGTGTTTGCATCATTTTTATCGTATATATATGAATTAATACCCATGGACTGAAAATTCACAAAAACGTGGAAAACGGCAAAATATTGCCTAATTCGATGATATTTTGTTTAAATCACATGAAGGAAAAGGAGATGATAAACGTCAAAATATTGCTAAATTCGATGATTTTTCGTACGAAACAAAATGCAAGAAAACTTGCTTAAAATGCAATATTATGCGAAATTCTGAGATTTGAAGGCCAAATCACATATCGTGATACTACATGAAATAGTATCGAAATATTGGTAAAAATGAATATATTTACGTAATATCAAACTACATGAAAAACGTGAAAAAAGTCACTATATAACCATATTTGAGGATTTTAACTTCAAATCATAGAGCGAGGTTTCGTATTATTTAGATCCAAGAAAAGACATATGACAATGTTGTTTCCAATACAAATGATAAAAAACAATGTGTTTTCATTAGAATTAACTATAATGTTCTTGATTTTCCGTTTATATTAACGATGGAAGATGTACACGTAAAACCGCTCTAATCCGGCTGAAACGTCGATATATGCAATAAAAACCGAACTTCTCCCCTTTTCAATATCTTACTCAGTATTTTAACGAGAAACAAATAGATGATTGAAAATGAAGTATTTAAGGTTATTATCTAATCAATTATGTGTTTGCATCATTTTTATCGTATATATATGAATTAATACCCATGGACTGAAAATTCACAAAAACGTGGAAAACGGCAAAATATTGCCTAATTCGATGATATTTTGTTTAAATCACATGAAGGAAAAGGAGATGATAAACGTCAAAATATTGCTAAATTCGATGATTTTTCGTACGAAACAAAATGCAAGAAAACTTGCTTAAAATGCAATATTATGCGAAATTCTGAGATTTGAAGGCCAAATCACATATCGTGATACTACATGAAATAGTATCGAAATATTGGTAAAAATGAATATATTTACGTAATATCAAACTACATGAAAAACGTGAAAAAAGTCACTATATAACCATATTTGAGGATTTTAACTTCAAATCATAGAGCGAGGTTTCGTATTATTTAGATCCAAGAAAAGACATATGACAATGTTGTTTCCAATACAAATGATAAAAAACAATGTGTTTTCATTAGAATTAACTATAATGTTCTTGATTTTCCGTTTATATTAACGATGGAAGATGTACACGTAAAACCGCTCTAATCCGGCTGAAACGTCGATATATGCAATAAAAACCGAACTTCTCCCCTTTTCAATATCTTACTCAGTATTTTAACGAGAAACAAATAGATGATTGAAAATGAAGTATTTAAGGTTATTATCTAATCAATTATGTGTTTGCATCATTTTTATCGTATATATATGAATTAATACCCATGGACTGAAAATTCACAAAAACGTGGAAAACGGCAAAATATTGCCTAATTCGATGATATTTTGTTTAAATCACATGAAGGAAAAGGAGATGATAAACGTCAAAATATTGCTAAATTCGATGATTTTTCGTACGAAACAAAATGCAAGAAAACTTGCTTAAAATGCAATATTATGCGAAATTCTGAGATTTGAAGGCCAAATCACATATCGTGATACTACATGAAATAGTATCGAAATATTGGTAAAAATGAATATATTTACGTAATATCAAACTACATGAAAAACGTGAAAAAAGTCACTATATAACCATATTTGAGGATTTTAACTTCAAATCATAGAGCGAGGTTTCGTATTATTTAGATCCAAGAAAAGACATATGACAATGTTGTTTCCAATACAAATGATAAAAAACAATGTGTTTTCATTAGAATTAACTATAATGTTCTTGATTTTCCGTTTATATTAACGATGGAAGATGTACACGTAAAACCGCTCTAATCCGGCTGAAACGTCGATATATGCAATAAAAACCGAACTTCTCCCCTTTTCAATATCTTACTCAGTATTTTAACGAGAAACAAATAGATGATTGAAAATGAAGTATTTAAGGTTATTATCTAATCAATTATGTGTTTGCATCATTTTTATCGTATATATATATGAATTAATACCCATGGACTGAAAATTCACAAAAACGTGGAAAACGGCAAAATATTGCCTAATTCGATGATATTTTGTTTAAATCACATGAAGGAAAAGGAGATGATAAACGTCAAAATATTGCTAAATTCGATGATTTTTCGTACGAAACAAAATGCAAGAAAACTTGCTTAAAATGCAATATTATGCGAAATTCTGAGATTTGAAGGCCAAATCACATATCGTGATACTACATGAAATAGTATCGAAATATTGGTAAAAATGAATATATTTACGTAATATCAAACTACATGAAAAACGTGAAAAAAGTCACTATATAACCATATTTGAGGATTTTAACTTCAAATCATAGAGCGAGGTTTCGTATTATTTAGATCCAAGAAAAGACATATGACAATGTTGTTTCCAATACAAATGATAAAAAACAATGTGTTTTCATTAGAATTAACTATAATGTTCTTGATTTTCCGTTTATATTAACGATGGAAGATGTACACGTAAAACCGCTCTAATCCGGCTGAAACGTCGATATATGCAATAAAAACCGAACTTCTCCCCTTTTCAATATCTTACTCAGTATTTTAACGAGAAACAAATAGATGATTGAAAATGAAGTATTTAAGGTTATTATCTAATCAATTATGTGTTTGCATCATTTTTATCGTATATATATGAATTAATACCCATGGACTGAAAATTCACAAAAACGTGGAAAACGGCAAAATATTGCCTAATTCGATGATATTTTGTTTAAATCACATGAAGGAAAAGGAGATGATAAACGTCAAAATATTGCTAAATTCGATGATTTTTCGTACGAAACAAAATGCAAGAAAACTTGCTTAAAATGCAATATTATGCGAAATTCTGAGATTTGAAGGCCAAATCACATATCGTGATACTACATGAAATAGTATCGAAATATTGGTAAAAATGAATATATTTACGTAATATCAAACTACATGAAAAACGTGAAAAAAGTCACTATATAACCATATTTGAGGATTTTAACTTCAAATCATAGAGCGAGGTTTCGTATTATTTAGATCCAAGAAAAGACATATGACAATGTTGTTTCCAATACAAATGATAAAAAACAATGTGTTTTCATTAGAATTAACTATAATGTTCTTGATTTTCCGTTTATATTAACGATGGAAGATGTACACGTAAAACCGCTCTAATCCGGCTGAAACGTCGATATATGCAATAAAAACCGAACTTCTCCCCTTTTCAATATCTTACTCAGTATTTTAACGAGAAACAAATAGATGATTGAAAATGAAGTATTTAAGGTTATTATCTAATCAATTATGTGTTTGCATCATTTTTATCGTATATATATGAATTAATACCCATGGACTGAAAATTCACAAAAACGTGGAAAACGGCAAAATATTGCCTAATTCGATGATATTTTGTTTAAATCACATGAAGGAAAAGGAGATGATAAACGTCAAAATATTGCTAAATTCGATGATTTTTCGTACGAAACAAAATGCAAGAAAACTTGCTTAAAATGCAATATTATGCGAAATTCTGAGATTTGAAGGCCAAATCACATATCGTGATACTACATGAAATAGTATCGAAATATTGGTAAAAATGAATATATTTACGTAATATCAAACTACATGAAAAACGTGAAAAAAGTCACTATATAACCATATTTGAGGATTTTAACTTCAAATCATAGAGCGAGGTTTCGTATTATTTAGATCCAAGAAAAGACATATGACAATGTTGTTTCCAATACAAATGATAAAAAACAATGTGTTTTCATTAGAATTAACTATAATGTTCTTGATTTTCCGTTTATATTAACGATGGAAGATGTACACGTAAAACCGCTCTAATCCGGCTGAAACGTCGATATATGCAATAAAAACCGAACTTCTCCCCTTTTCAATATCTTACTCAGTATTTTAACGAGAAACAAATAGATGATTGAAAATGAAGTATTTAAGGTTATTATCTAATCAATTATGTGTTTGCATCATTTTTATCGTATATATATGAATTAATACCCATGGACTGAAAATTCACAAAAACGTGGAAAACGGCAAAATATTGCCTAATTCGATGATATTTTGTTTAAATCACATGAAGGAAAAGGAGATGATAAACGTCAAAATATTGCTAAATTCGATGATTTTTCGTACGAAACAAAATGCAAGAAAACTTGCTTAAAATGCAATATTATGCGAAATTCTGAGATTTGAAGGCCAAATCACATATCGTGATACTACATGAAATAGTATCGAAATATTGGTAAAAATGAATATATTTACGTAATATCAAACTACATGAAAAACGTGAAAAAAGTCACTATATAACCATATTTGAGGATTTTAACTTCAAATCATAGAGCGAGGTTTCGTATTATTTAGATCCAAGAAAAGACATATGACAATGTTGTTTCCAATACAAATGATAAAAAACAATGTGTTTTCATTAGAATTAACTATAATGTTCTTGATTTTCCGTTTATATTAACGATGGAAGATGTACACGTAAAACCGCTCTAATCCGGCTGAAACGTCGATATATGCAATAAAAACCGAACTTCTCCCCTTTTCAATATCTTACTCAGTATTTTAACGAGAAACAAATAGATGATTGAAAATGAAGTATTTAAGGTTATTATCTAATCAATTATGTGTTTGCATCATTTTTATCGTATATATATGAATTAATACCCATGGACTGAAAATTCACAAAAACGTGGAAAACGGCAAAATATTGCCTAATTCGATGATATTTTGTTTAAATCACATGAAGGAAAAGGAGATGATAAACGTCAAAATATTGCTAAATTCGATGATTTTTCGTACGAAACAAAATGCAAGAAAACTTGCTTAAAATGCAATATTATGCGAAATTCTGAGATTTGAAGGCCAAATCACATATCGTGATACTACATGAAATAGTATCGAAATATTGGTAAAAATGAATATATTTACGTAATATCAAACTACATGAAAAACGTGAAAAAAGTCACTATATAACCATATTTGAGGATTTTAACTTCAAATCATAGAGCGAGGTTTCGTATTATTTAGATCCAAGAAAAGACATATGACAATGTTGTTTCCAATACAAATGATAAAAAACAATGTGTTTTCATTAGAATTAACTATAATGTTCTTGATTTTCCGTTTATATTAACGATGGAAGATGTACACGTAAAACCGCTCTAATCCGGCTGAAACGTCGATATATGCAATAAAAACCGAACTTCTCCCCTTTTCAATATCTTACTCAGTATTTTAACGAGAAACAAATAGATGATTGAAAATGAAGTATTTAAGGTTATTATCTAATCAATTATGTGTTTGCATCATTTTTATCGTATATATATGAATTAATACCCATGGACTGAAAATTCACAAAAACGTGGAAAACGGCAAAATATTGCCTAATTCGATGATATTTTGTTTAAATCACATGAAGGAAAAGGAGATGATAAACGTCAAAATATTGCTAAATTCGATGATTTTTCGTACGAAACAAAATGCAAGAAAACTTGCTTAAAATGCAATATTATGCGAAATTCTGAGATTTGAAGGCCAAATCACATATCGTGATACTACATGAAATAGTATCGAAATATTGGTAAAAATGAATATATTTACGTAATATCAAACTACATGAAAAACGTGAAAAAAGTCACTATATAACCATATTTGAGGATTTTAACTTCAAATCATAGAGCGAGGTTTCGTATTATTTAGATCCAAGAAAAGACATATGACAATGTTGTTTCCAATACAAATGATAAAAAACAATGTGTTTTCATTAGAATTAACTATAATGTTCTTGATTTTCCGTTTATATTAACGATGGAAGATGTACACGTAAAACCGCTCTAATCCGGCTGAAACGTCGATATATGCAATAAAAACCGAACTTCTCCCCTTTTCAATATCTTACTCAGTATTTTAACGAGAAACAAATAGATGATTGAAAATGAAGTATTTAAGGTTATTATCTAATCAATTATGTGTTTGCATCATTTTTATCGTATATATATGAATTAATACCCATGGACTGAAAATTCACAAAAACGTGGAAAACGGCAAAATATTGCCTAATTCGATGATATTTTGTTTAAATCACATGAAGGAAAAGGAGATGATAAACGTCAAAATATTGCTAAATTCGATGATTTTTCGTACGAAACAAAATGCAAGAAAACTTGCTTAAAATGCAATATTATGCGAAATTCTGAGATTTGAAGGCCAAATCACATATCGTGATACTACATGAAATAGTATCGAAATATTGGTAAAAATGAATATATTTACGTAATATCAAACTACATGAAAAACGTGAAAAAAGTCACTATATAACCATATTTGAGGATTTTAACTTCAAATCATAGAGCGAGGTTTCGTATTATTTAGATCCAAGAAAAGACATATGACAATGTTGTTTCCAATACAAATGATAAAAAACAATGTGTTTTCATTAGAATTAACTATAATGTTCTTGATTTTCCGTTTATATTAACGATGGAAGATGTACACGTAAAACCGCTCTAATCCGGCTGAAACGTCGATATATGCAATAAAAACCGAACTTCTCCCCTTTTCAATATCTTACTCAGTATTTTAACGAGAAACAAATAGATGATTGAAAATGAAGTATTTAAGGTTATTATCTAATCAATTATGTGTTTGCATCATTTTTATCGTATATATATGAATTAATACCCATGGACTGAAAATTCACAAAAACGTGGAAAACGGCAAAATATTGCCTAATTCGATGATATTTTGTTTAAATCACATGAAGGAAAAGGAGATGATAAACGTCAAAATATTGCTAAATTCGATGATTTTTCGTACGAAACAAAATGCAAGAAAACTTGCTTAAAATGCAATATTATGCGAAATTCTGAGATTTGAAGGCCAAATCACATATCGTGATACTACATGAAATAGTATCGAAATATTGGTAAAAATGAATATATTTACGTAATATCAAACTACATGAAAAACGTGAAAAAAGTCACTATATAACCATATTTGAGGATTTTAACTTCAAATCATAGAGCGAGGTTTCGTATTATTTAGATCCAAGAAAAGACATATGACAATGTTGTTTCCAATACAAATGATAAAAAACAATGTGTTTTCATTAGAATTAACTATAATGTTCTTGATTTTCCGTTTATATTAACGATGGAAGATGTACACGTAAAACCGCTCTAATCCGGCTGAAACGTCGATATATGCAATAAAAACCGAACTTCTCCCCTTTTCAATATCTTACTCAGTATTTTAACGAGAAACAAATAGATGATTGAAAATGAAGTATTTAAGGTTATTATCTAATCAATTATGTGTTTGCATCATTTTTATCGTATATATATATGAATTAATACCCATGGACTGAAAATTCACAAAAACGTGGAAAACGGCAAAATATTGCCTAATTCGATGATATTTTGTTTAAATCACATGAAGGAAAAGGAGATGATAAACGTCAAAATATTGCTAAATTCGATGATTTTTCGTACGAAACAAAATGCAAGAAAACTTGCTTAAAATGCAATATTATGCGAAATTCTGAGATTTGAAGGCCAAATCACATATCGTGATACTACATGAAATAGTATCGAAATATTGGTAAAAATGAATATATTTACGTAATATCAAACTACATGAAAAACGTGAAAAAAGTCACTATATAACCATATTTGAGGATTTTAACTTCAAATCATAGAGCGAGGTTTCGTATTATTTAGATCCAAGAAAAGACATATGACAATGTTGTTTCCAATACAAATGATAAAAAACAATGTGTTTTCATTAGAATTAACTATAATGTTCTTGATTTTCCGTTTATATTACCGATGGAAGATGTACACGTAAAACCGCTCTAATCCGGCTGAAACGTCGATATATGCAATAAAAACCGAACTTCTCCCCTTTTCAATATCTTACTCAGTATTTTAACGAGAAACAAATAGATGATTGAAAATGAAGTATTTAAGGTTATTATCTAATCAATTATGTGTTTGCATCATTTTTATCGTATATATATGAATTAAAACCCATGGACTGAAAATTCGAAAATTCACAAAAACGTGGAAAACGGCAAAATATTGCCTAATTCGATGATATTTTGTTTAAATCACATGAAGGAAAAGGAGATGATAAACGTCAAAATATTGCTAAATTCGATGATTTTTCGTACGAAACAAAATGCAAGAAAACTTGCTTAAAATGCAATATTATGCGAAATTCTGAGATTTGAAGGCCAAATCACATATCGTGATACTACATGAAATAGTATCGAAATATTGGTAAAAATGAATATATTTACGTAATATCAAACTACATGAAAAACGTGAAAAAAGTCACTATATAACCATATTTGAGGATTTTAACTTCAAATCATAGAGCGAGGTTTCGTATTATTTAGATCCAAGAAAAGACATATGACAATGTTGTTTCCAATACAAATGATAAAAAACAATGTGTTTTCATTAGAATTAACTATAATGTTCTTGATTTTCCGTTTATATTAACGATGGAAGATGTACACGTAAAACCGCTCTAATCCGGCTGAAACGTCGATATATGCAATAAAAACCGAACTTCTCCCCTTTTCAATATCTTACTCAGTATTTTAACGAGAAACAAATAGATGATTGAAAATGAAGTATTTAAGGTTATTATCTAATCAATTATGTGTTTGCATCATTTTTATCGTATATATATGAATTAAAACCCATGGACTGAAAATTCACAAAAACGTGGAAAACGGCAAAATATTGCCTAATTCGATGATATTTTGTTTAAATCACATGAAGGAAAAGGAGATGATAAACGTCAAAATATTGCTAAATTCGATGATTTTTCGTACGAAACAAAATGCAAGAAAACTTGCTTAAAATGCAATATTATGCGAAATTCTGAGATTTGAAGGCCAAATCACATATCGTGATACTACATGAAATAGTATCGAAATATTGGTAAAAATGAATATATTTACGTAATATCAAACTACATGAAAAACGTGAAAAAAGTCACTATATAACCATATTTGAGGATTTTAACTTCAAATCATATAGCGAGGTTTCGTATTATTTAGATCCAAGAAAAGACATATGACAATGTTGTTTCCAATACAAATGATAAAAAACAATGTGTTTTCATTAGAATTAACTATAATGTTCTTGATTTTCCGTTTATATTAACGATGGAAGATGTACACGTAAAACCGCTCTAATCCGGCTGAAACGTCGATATATGCAATAAAAACCGAACTTCTCCCCTTTTCAATATCTTACTCAGTATTTTAACGAGAAACAAATAGATGATTGAAAATGAAGTATTTAAGGTTATTATCTAATCAATTATGTGTTTGCATCATTTTTATCGTATATATATGAATTAATACCCATGGACTGAAAATTCACAAAAACGTGGAAAACGGCAAAATATTGCCTAATTCGATGATATTTTGTTTAAATCACATGAAGGAAAAGGAGATGATAAACGTCAAAATATTGCTAAATTCGATGATTTTTCGTACGAAACAAAATGCAAGAAAACTTGCTTAAAATGCAATATTATGCGAAATTCTGAGATTTGAAGGCCAAATCACATATCGTGATACTACATGAAATAGTATCGAAATATTGGTAAAAATGAATATATTTACGTAATATCAAACTACATGAAAAACGTGAAAAAAGTCACTATATAACCATATTTGAGGATTTTAACTTCAAATCATAGAGCGAGGTTTCGTATTATTTAGATCCAAGAAAAGACATATGACAATGTTGTTTCCAATACAAATGATAAAAAACAATGTGTTTTCATTAGAATTAACTATAATGTTCTTGATTTTCCGTTTATATTAACGATGGAAGATGTACACGTAAAACCGCTCTAATCCGGCTGAAACGTCGATATATGCAATAAAAACCGAACTTCTCCCCTTTTCAATATCTTACTCAGTATTTTAACGAGAAACAAATAGATGATTGAAAATGAAGTATTTAAGGTTATTATCTAATCAATTATGTGTTTGCATCATTTTTATCGTATATATATGAATTAATACCCATGGACTGAAAATTCACAAAAACGTGGAAAACGGCAAAATATTGCCTAATTCGATGATATTTTGTTTAAATCACATGAAGGAAAAGGAGATGATAAACGTCAAAATATTGCTAAATTCGATGATTTTTCGTACGAAACAAAATGCAAGAAAACTTGCTTAAAATGCAATATTATGCGAAATTCTGAGATTTGAAGGCCAAATCACATATCGTGATACTACATGAAATAGTATCGAAATATTGGTAAAAATGAATATATTTACGTAATATCAAACTACATGAAAAACGTGAAAAAAGTCACTATATAACCATATTTGAGGATTTTAACTTCAAATCATAGAGCGAGGTTTCGTATTATTTAGATCCAAGAAAAGACATATGACAATGTTGTTTCCAATACAAATGATAAAAAACAATGTGTTTTCATTAGAATTAACTATAATGTTCTTGATTTTCCGTTTATATTAACGATGGAAGATGTACACGTAAAACCGCTCTAATCCGGCTGAAACGTCGATATATGCAATAAAAACCGAACTTCTCCCCTTTTCAATATCTTACTCAGTATTTTAACGAGAAACAAATAGATGATTGAAAATGAAGTATTTAAGGTTATTATCTAATCAATTATGTGTTTGCATCATTTTTATCGTATATATATATGAATTAATACCCATGGACTGAAAATTCACAAAAACGTGGAAAACGGCAAAATATTGCCTAATTCGATGATATTTTGTTTAAATCACATGAAGGAAAAGGAGATGATAAACGTCAAAATATTGCTAAATTCGATGATTTTTCGTACGAAACAAAATGCAAGAAAACTTGCTTAAAATGCAATATTATGCGAAATTCTGAGATTTGAAGGCCAAATCACATATCGTGATACTACATGAAATAGTATCGAAATATTGGTAAAAATGAATATATTTACGTAATATCAAACTACATGAAAAACGTGAAAAAAGTCACTATATAACCATATTTGAGGATTTTAACTTCAAATCATAGAGCGAGGTTTCGTATTATTTAGATCCAAGAAAAGACATATGACAATGTTGTTTCCAATACAAATGATAAAAAACAATGTGTTTTCATTAGAATTAACTATAATGTTCTTGATTTTCCGTTTATATTAACGATGGAAGATGTACACGTAAAACCGCTCTAATCCGGCTGAAACGTCGATATATGCAATAAAAACCGAACTTCTCCCCTTTTCAATATCTTACTCAGTATTTTAACGAGAAACAAATAGATGATTGAAAATGAAGTATTTAAGGTTATTATCTAATCAATTATGTGTTTGCATCATTTTTATCGTATATATATGAATTAATACCCATGGACTGAAAATTCACAAAAACGTGGAAAACGGCAAAATATTGCCTAATTCGATGATATTTTGTTTAAATCACATGAAGGAAAAGGAGATGATAAACGTCAAAATATTGCTAAATTCGATGATTTTTCGTACGAAACAAAATGCAAGAAAACTTGCTTAAAATGCAATATTATGCGAAATTCTGAGATTTGAAGGCCAAATCACATATCGTGATACTACATGAAATAGTATCGAAATATTGGTAAAAATGAATATATTTACGTAATATCAAACTACATGAAAAACGTGAAAAAAGTCACTATATAACCATATTTGAGGATTTTAACTTCAAATCATAGAGCGAGGTTTCGTATTATTTAGATCCAAGAAAAGACATATGACAATGTTGTTTCCAATACAAATGATAAAAAACAATGTGTTTTCATTAGAATTAACTATAATGTTCTTGATTTTCCGTTTATATTAACGATGGAAGATGTACACGTAAAACCGCTCTAATCCGGCTGAAACGTCGATATATGCAATAAAAACCGAACTTCTCCCCTTTTCAATATCTTACTCAGTATTTTAACGAGAAACAAATAGATGATTGAAAATGAAGTATTTAAGGTTATTATCTAATCAATTATGTGTTTGCATCATTTTTATCGTATATATATGAATTAAACCCATGGACTGAAAATTCACAAAAACGTGGAAAACGGCAAAATATTGCCTAATTCGATGATATTTTGTTTAAATCACATGAAGGAAAAGGAGATGATAAACGTCAAAATATTGCTAAATTCGATGATTTTTCGTACGAAACAAAATGCAAGAAAACTTGCTTAAAATGCAATATTATGCGAAATTCTGAGATTTGAAGGCCAAATCACATATCGTGATACTACATGAAATAGTATCGAAATATTGGTAAAAATGAATATATTTACGTAATATCAAACTACATGAAAAACGTGAAAAAAGTCACTATATAACCATATTTGAGGATTTTAACTTCAAATCATAGAGCGAGGTTTCGTATTATTTAGATCCAAGAAAAGACATATGACAATGTTGTTTCCAATACAAATGATAAAAAACAATGTGTTTTCATTAGAATTAACTATAATGTTCTTGATTTTCCGTTTATATTAACGATGGAAGATGTACACGTAAAACCGCTCTAATCCGGCTGAAACGTCGATATATGCAATAAAAACCGAACTTCTCCCCTTTTCAATATCTTACTCAGTATTTTAACGAGAAACAAATAGATGATTGAAAATGAAGTATTTAAGGTTATTATCTAATCAATTATGTGTTTGCATCATTTTTATCGTATATATATGAATTAATACCCATGGACTGAAAATTCACAAAAACGTGGAAAACGGCAAAATATTGCCTAATTCGATGATATTTTGTTTAAATCACATGAAGGAAAAGGAGATGATAAACGTCAAAATATTGCTAAATTCGATGATTTTTCGTACGAAACAAAATGCAAGAAAACTTGCTTAAAATGCAATATTATGCGAAATTCTGAGATTTGAAGGCCAAATCACATATCGTGATACTACATGAAATAGTATCGAAATATTGGTAAAAATGAATATATTTACGTAATATCAAACTACATGAAAAACGTGAAAAAAGTCACTATATAACCATATTTGAGGATTTTAACTTCAAATCATAGAGCGAGGTTTCGTATTATTTAGATCCAAGAAAAGACATATGACAATGTTGTTTCCAATACAAATGATAAAAAACAATGTGTTTTCATTAGAATTAACTATAATGTTCTTGATTTTCCGTTTATATTAACGATGGAAGATGTACACGTAAAACCGCTCTAATCCGGCTGAAACGTCGATATATGCAATAAAAACCGAACTTCTCCCCTTTTCAATATCTTACTCAGTATTTTAACGAGAAACAAATAGATGATTGAAAATGAAGTATTTAAGGTTATTATCTAATCAATTATGTGTTTGCATCATTTTTATCGTATATATATGAATTAATACCCATGGACTGAAAATTCACAAAAACGTGGAAAACGGCAAAATATTGCCTAATTCGATGATATTTTGTTTAAATCACATGAAGGAAAAGGAGATGATAAACGTCAAAATATTGCTAAATTCGATGATTTTTCGTACGAAACAAAATGCAAGAAAACTTGCTTAAAATGCAATATTATGCGAAATTCTGAGATTTGAAGGCCAAATCACATATCGTGATACTACATGAAATAGTATCGAAATATTGGTAAAAATGAATATATTTACGTAATATCAAACTACATGAAAAACGTGAAAAAAGTCACTATATAACCATATTTGAGGATTTTAACTTCAAATCATAGAGCGAGGTTTCGTATTATTTAGATCCAAGAAAAGACATATGACAATGTTGTTTCCAATACAAATGATAAAAAACAATGTGTTTTCATTAGAATTAACTATAATGTTCTTGATTTTCCGTTTATATTAACGATGGAAGATGTACACGTAAAACCGCTCTAATCCGGCTGAAACGTCGATATATGCAATAAAAACCGAACTTCTCCCCTTTTCAATATCTTACTCAGTATTTTAACGAGAAACAAATAGATGATTGAAAATGAAGTATTTAAGGTTATTATCTAATCAATTATGTGTTTGCATCATTTTTATCGTATATATATGAATTAATACCCATGGACTGAAAATTCACAAAAACGTGGAAAACGGCAAAATATTGCCTAATTCGATGATATTTTGTTTAAATCACATGAAGGAAAAGGAGATGATAAACGTCAAAATATTGCTAAATTCGATGATTTTTCGTACGAAACAAAATGCAAGAAAACTTGCTTAAAATGCAATATTATGCGAAATTCTGAGATTTGAAGGCCAAATCACATATCGTGATACTACATGAAATAGTATCGAAATATTGGTAAAAATGAATATATTTACGTAATATCAAACTACATGAAAAACGTGAAAAAAGTCACTATATAACCATATTTGAGGATTTTAACTTCAAATCATAGAGCGAGGTTTCGTATTATTTAGATCCAAGAAAAGACAT
The DNA here is from genome assembly GCF_020424385.1 of Procambarus clarkii. Lineage (NCBI taxonomy): Eukaryota > Metazoa > Arthropoda > Malacostraca > Decapoda > Cambaridae > Procambarus > Procambarus clarkii. The sequence goes on from NW_025552145.1 coordinate 18,898, forward strand.
ATGACAATGTTGTTTCCAATACAAATGATAAAAAACAATGTGTTTTCATTAGAATTAACTATAATGTTCTTGATTTTCCGTTTATATTAACGATGGAAGATGTACACGTAAAACCGCTCTAATCCGGCTGAAACGTCGATATATGCAATAAAAACCGAACTTCTCCCCTTTTCAATATCTTACTCAGTATTTTAACGAGAAACAAATAGATGATTGAAAATGAAGTATTTAAGGTTATTATCTAATCAATTATGTGTTTGCATCATTTTTATCGTATATATATGAATTAATACCCATGGACTGAAAATTCACAAAAACGTGGAAAACGGCAAAATATTGCCTAATTCGATGATATTTTGTTTAAATCACATGAAGGAAAAGGAGATGATAAACGTCAAAATATTGCTAAATTCGATGATTTTTCGTACGAAACAAAATGCAAGAAAACTTGCTTAAAATGCAATATTATGCGAAATTCTGAGATTTGAAGGCCAAATCACATATCGTGATACTACATGAAATAGTATCGAAATATTGGTAAAAATGAATATATTTACGTAATATCAAACTACATGAAAAACGTGAAAAAAGTCACTATATAACCATATTTGAGGATTTTAACTTCAAATCATAGAGCGAGGTTTCGTATTATTTAGATCCAAGAAAAGACATATGACAATGTTGTTTCCAATACAAATGATAAAAAACAATGTGTTTTCATTAGAATTAACTATAATGTTCTTGATTTTCCGTTTATATTAACGATGGAAGATGTACACGTAAAACCGCTCTAATCCGGCTGAAACGTCGATATATGCAATAAAAACCGAACTTCTCCCCTTTTCAATATCTTACTCAGTATTTTAACGAGAAACAAATAGATGATTGAAAATGAAGTATTTAAGGTTATTATCTAATCAATTATGTGTTTGCATCATTTTTATCGTATATATATGAATTAATACCCATGGACTGAAAATTCACAAAAACGTGGAAAACGGCAAAATATTGCCTAATTCGATGATATTTTGTTTAAATCACATGAAGGAAAAGGAGATGATAAACGTCAAAATATTGCTAAATTCGATGATTTTTCGTACGAAACAAAATGCAAGAAAACTTGCTTAAAATGCAATATTATGCGAAATTCTGAGATTTGAAGGCCAAATCACATATCGTGATACTACATGAAATAGTATCGAAATATTGGTAAAAATGAATATATTTACGTAATATCAAACTACATGAAAAACGTGAAAAAAGTCACTATATAACCATATTTGAGGATTTTAACTTCAAATCATAGAGCGAGGTTTCGTATTATTTAGATCCAAGAAAAGACATATGACAATGTTGTTTCCAATACAAATGATAAAAAACAATGTGTTTTCATTAGAATTAACTATAATGTTCTTGATTTTCCGTTTATATTAACGATGGAAGATGTACACGTAAAACCGCTCTAATCCGGCTGAAACGTCGATATATGCAATAAAAACCGAACTTCTCCCCTTTTCAATATCTTACTCAGTATTTTAACGAGAAACAAATAGATGATTGAAAATGAAGTATTTAAGGTTATTATCTAATCAATTATGTGTTTGCATCATTTTTATCGTATATATATGAATTAATACCCATGGACTGAAAATTCACAAAAACGTGGAAAACGGCAAAATATTGCCTAATTCGATGATATTTTGTTTAAATCACATGAAGGAAAAGGAGATGATAAACGTCAAAATATTGCTAAATTCGATGATTTTTCGTACGAAACAAAATGCAAGAAAACTTGCTTAAAATGCAATATTATGCGAAATTCTGAGATTTGAAGGCCAAATCACATATCGTGATACTACATGAAATAGTATCGAAATATTGGTAAAAATGAATATATTTACGTAATATCAAACTACATGAAAAACGTGAAAAAAGTCACTATATAACCATATTTGAGGATTTTAACTTCAAATCATAGAGCGAGGTTTCGTATTATTTAGATCCAAGAAAAGACATATGACAATGTTGTTTCCAATACAAATGATAAAAAACAATGTGTTTTCATTAGAATTAACTATAATGTTCTTGATTTTCCGTTTATATTAACGATGGAAGATGTACACGTAAAACCGCTCTAATCCGGCTGAAACGTCGATATATGCAATAAAAACCGAACTTCTCCCCTTTTCAATATCTTACTCAGTATTTTAACGAGAAACAAATAGATGATTGAAAATGAAGTATTTAAGGTTATTATCTAATCAATTATGTGTTTGCATCATTTTTATCGTATATATATGAATTAATACCCATGGACTGAAAATTCACAAAAACGTGGAAAACGGCAAAATATTGCCTAATTCGATGATATTTTGTTTAAATCACATGAAGGAAAAGGAGATGATAAACGTCAAAATATTGCTAAATTCGATGATTTTTCGTACGAAACAAAATGCAAGAAAACTTGCTTAAAATGCAATATTATGCGAAATTCTGAGATTTGAAGGCCAAATCACATATCGTGATACTACATGAAATAGTATCGAAATATTGGTAAAAATGAATATATTTACGTAATATCAAACTACATGAAAAACGTGAAAAAAGTCACTATATAACCATATTTGAGGATTTTAACTTCAAATCATAGAGCGAGGTTTCGTATTATTTAGATCCAAGAAAAGACATATGACAATGTTGTTTCCAATACAAATGATAAAAAACAATGTGTTTTCATTAGAATTAACTATAATGTTCTTGATTTTCCGTTTATATTAACGATGGAAGATGTACACGTAAAACCGCTCTAATCCGGCTGAAACGTCGATATATGCAATAAAAACCGAACTTCTCCCCTTTTCAATATCTTACTCAGTATTTTAACGAGAAACAAATAGATGATTGAAAATGAAGTATTTAAGGTTATTATCTAATCAATTATGTGTTTGCATCATTTTTATCGTATATATATATGAATTAATACCCATGGACTGAAAATTCACAAAAACGTGGAAAACGGCAAAATATTGCCTAATTCGATGATATTTTGTTTAAATCACATGAAGGAAAAGGAGATGATAAACGTCAAAATATTGCTAAATTCGATGATTTTTCGTACGAAACAAAATGCAAGAAAACTTGCTTAAAATGCAATATTATGCGAAATTCTGAGATTTGAAGGCCAAATCACATATCGTGATACTACATGAAATAGTATCGAAATATTGGTAAAAATGAATATATTTACGTAATATCAAACTACATGAAAAACGTGAAAAAAGTCACTATATAACCATATTTGAGGATTTTAACTTCAAATCATAGAGCGAGGTTTCGTATTATTTAGATCCAAGAAAAGACATATGACAATGTTGTTTCCAATACAAATGATAAAAAACAATGTGTTTTCATTAGAATTAACTATAATGTTCTTGATTTTCCGTTTATATTAACGATGGAAGATGTACACGTAAAACCGCTCTAATCCGGCTGAAACGTCGATATATGCAATAAAAACCGAACTTCTCCCCTTTTCAATATCTTACTCAGTATTTTAACGAGAAACAAATAGATGATTGAAAATGAAGTATTTAAGGTTATTATCTAATCAATTATGTGTTTGCATCATTTTTATCGTATATATATGAATTAAAACCCATGGACTGAAAATTCACAAAAACGTGGAAAACGGCAAAATATTGCCTAATTCGATGATATTTTGTTTAAATCACATGAAGGAAAAGGAGATGATAAACGTCAAAATATTGCTAAATTCGATGATTTTTCGTACGAAACAAAATGCAAGAAAACTTGCTTAAAATGCAATATTATGCGAAATTCTGAGATTTGAAGGCCAAATCACATATCGTGATACTACATGAAATAGTATCGAAATATTGGTAAAAATGAATATATTTACGTAATATCAAACTACATGAAAAACGTGAAAAAAGTCACTATATAACCATATTTGAGGATTTTAACTTCAAATCATAGAGCGAGGTTTCGTATTATTTAGATCCAAGAAAAGACATATGACAATGTTGTTTCCAATACAAATGATAAAAAACAATGTGTTTTCATTAGAATTAACTATAATGTTCTTGATTTTCCGTTTATATTAACGATGGAAGATGTACACGTAAAACCGCTCTAATCCGGCTGAAACGTCGATATATGCAATAAAAACCGAACTTCTCCCCTTTTCAATATCTTACTCAGTATTTTAACGAGAAACAAATAGATGATTGAAAATGAAGTATTTAAGGTTATTATCTAATCAATTATGTGTTTGCATCATTTTTATCGTATATATATGAATTAATACCCATGGACTGAAAATTCACAAAAACGTGGAAAACGGCAAAATATTGCCTAATTCGATGATATTTTGTTTAAATCACATGAAGGAAAAGGAGATGATAAACGTCAAAATATTGCTAAATTCGATGATTTTTCGTACGAAACAAAATGCAAGAAAACTTGCTTAAAATGCAATATTATGCGAAATTCTGAGATTTGAAGGCCAAATCACATATCGTGATACTACATGAAATAGTATCGAAATATTGGTAAAAATGAATATATTTACGTAATATCAAACTACATGAAAAACGTGAAAAAAGTCACTATATAACCATATTTGAGGATTTTAACTTCAAATCATAGAGCGAGGTTTCGTATTATTTAGATCCAAGAAAAGACATATGACAATGTTGTTTCCAATACAAATGATAAAAAACAATGTGTTTTCATTAGAATTAACTATAATGTTCTTGATTTTCCGTTTATATTAACGATGGAAGATGTACACGTAAAACCGCTCTAATCCGGCTGAAACGTCGATATATGCAATAAAAACCGAACTTCTCCCCTTTTCAATATCTTACTCAGTATTTTAACGAGAAACAAATAGATGATTGAAAATGAAGTATTTAAGGTTATTATCTAATCAATTATGTGTTTGCATCATTTTTATCGTATATATATGAATTAATACCCATGGACTGAAAATTCACAAAAACGTGGAAAACGGCAAAATATTGCCTAATTCGATGATATTTTGTTTAAATCACATGAAGGAAAAGGAGATGATAAACGTCAAAATATTGCTAAATTCGATGATTTTTCGTACGAAACAAAATGCAAGAAAACTTGCTTAAAATGCAATATTATGCGAAATTCTGAGATTTGAAGGCCAAATCACATATCGTGATACTACATGAAATAGTATCGAAATATTGGTAAAAATGAATATATTTACGTAATATCAAACTACATGAAAAACGTGAAAAAAGTCACTATATAACCATATTTGAGGATTTTAACTTCAAATCATAGAGCGAGGTTTCGTATTATTTAGATCCAAGAAAAGACATATGACAATGTTGTTTCCAATACAAATGATAAAAAACAATGTGTTTTCATTAGAATTAACTATAATGTTCTTGATTTTCCGTTTATATTAACGATGGAAGATGTACACGTAAAACCGCTCTAATCCGGCTGAAACGTCGATATATGCAATAAAAACCGAACTTCTCCCCTTTTCAATATCTTACTCAGTATTTTAACGAGAAACAAATAGATGATTGAAAATGAAGTATTTAAGGTTATTATCTAATCAATTATGTGTTTGCATCATTTTTATCGTATATATATGAATTAAAACCCATGGACTGAAAATTCACAAAAACGTGGAAAACGGCAAAATATTGCCTAATTCGATGATATTTTGTTTAAATCACATGAAGGAAAAGGAGATGATAAACGTCAAAATATTGCTAAATTCGATGATTTTTCGTACGAAACAAAATGCAAGAAAACTTGCTTAAAATGCAATATTATGCGAAATTCTGAGATTTGAAGGCCAAATCACATATCGTGATACTACATGAAATAGTATCGAAATATTGGTAAAAATGAATATATTTACGTAATATCAAACTACATGAAAAACGTGAAAAAAGTCACTATATAACCATATTTGAGGATTTTAACTTCAAATCATAGAGCGAGGTTTCGTATTATTTAGATCCAAGAAAAGACATATGACAATGTTGTTTCCAATACAAATGATAAAAAACAATGTGTTTTCATTAGAATTAACTATAATGTTCTTGATTTTCCGTTTATATTAACGATGGAAGATGTACACGTAAAACCGCTCTAATCCGGCTGAAACGTCGATATATGCAATAAAAACCGAACTTCTCCCCTTTTCAATATCTTACTCAGTATTTTAACGAGAAACAAATAGATGATTGAAAATGAAGTATTTAAGGTTATTATCTAATCAATTATGTGTTTGCATCATTTTTATCGTATATATATGAATTAATACCCATGGACTGAAAATTCACAAAAACGTGGAAAACGGCAAAATATTGCCTAATTCGATGATATTTTGTTTAAATCACATGAAGGAAAAGGAGATGATAAACGTCAAAATATTGCTAAATTCGATGATTTTTCGTACGAAACAAAATGCAAGAAAACTTGCTTAAAATGCAATATTATGCGAAATTCTGAGATTTGAAGGCCAAATCACATATCGTGATACTACATGAAATAGTATCGAAATATTGGTAAAAATGAATATATTTACGTAATATCAAACTACATGAAAAACGTGAAAAAAGTCACTATATAACCATATTTGAGGATTTTAACTTCAAATCATAGAGCGAGGTTTCGTATTATTTAGATCCAAGAAAAGACATATGACAATGTTGTTTCCAATACAAATGATAAAAAACAATGTGTTTTCATTAGAATTAACTATAATGTTCTTGATTTTCCGTTTATATTAACGATGGAAGATGTACACGTAAAACCGCTCTAATCCGGCTGAAACGTCGATATATGCAATAAAAACCGAACTTCTCCCCTTTTCAATATCTTACTCAGTATTTTAACGAGAAACAAATAGATGATTGAAAATGAAGTATTTAAGGTTATTATCTAATCAATTATGTGTTTGCATCATTTTTATCGTATATATATGAATTAAAACCCATGGACTGAAAATTCACAAAAACGTGGAAAACGGCAAAATATTGCCTAATTCGATGATAATTTTGTTTTTCACATCAAGGAAGGAAAGGAGATGATAAACGTCAAAATATTGCTAAATTCGATGATTTTTCGTACGAAACAAAATGCAAGAAAACTTGCTTAAAATGCAATATTATGCGAAATTCTGAGATTTGAAGGCCAAATCACATATCGTGATACTACATGAAATAGTATCGAAATATTGGTAAAAATGAATATATTTACGTAATATCAAACTACATGAAAAACGTGAAAAAAGTCACTATATAACCATATTTGAGGATTTTAACTTCAAATCATAGAGCGAGGTTTCGTATTATTTAGATCCAAGAAAAGACATATGACAATGTTGTTTCCAATACAAATGATAAAAAACAATGTGTTTTCATTAGAATTAACTATAATGTTCTTGATTTTCCGTTTATATTAACGATGGAAGATGTACACGTAAAACCGCTCTAATCCGGCTGAAACGTCGATATATGCAATAAAAACCGAACTTCTCCCCTTTTCAATATCTTACTCAGTATTTTAACGAGAAACAAATAGATGATTGAAAATGAAGTATTTAAGGTTATTATCTAATCAATTATGTGTTTGCATCATTTTTATCGTATATATATGAATTAAAACCCATGGACTGAAAATTCACAAAAACGTGGAAAACGGCAAAATATTGCCTAATTCGATGATATTTTGTTTAAATCACATGAAGGAAAAGGAGATGATAAACGTCAAAATATTGCTAAATTCGATGATTTTTCGTACGAAACAAAATGCAAGAAAACTTGCTTAAAATGCAATATTATGCGAAATTCTGAGATTTGAAGGCCAAATCACATATCGTGATACTACATGAAATAGTATCGAAATATTGGTAAAAATGAATATATTTACGTAATATCAAACTACATGAAAAACGTGAAAAAAGTCACTATATAACCATATTTGAGGATTTTAACTTCAAATCATAGAGCGAGGTTTCGTATTATTTAGATCCAAGAAAAGACATATGACAATGTTGTTTCCAATACAAATGATAAAAAACAATGTGTTTTCATTAGAATTAACTATAATGTTCTTGATTTTCCGTTTATATTAACGATGGAAGATGTACACGTAAAACCGCTCTAATCCGGC